>CALSBZ010037112.1:51897-70059 GCA_943591055.1 Gobionotothen gibberifrons | reverse complement strand
GTTGTGTAATGTCCTGCAGGTCTTTATCATTGATCAGATGGAAATGTGTACAGGTAATAATGTAGGTGTGTATTACACTCTATACATCTGCAATCTGTCTGTGGATACATGAATATTGGAATTAATCTGGAAATATAATACATTGTTGTCAACACTATAAACACGTTAAAAAAATGTCCACTAACATATATGTTTAATCAGGACATTTCAAGACATTCATTTACCGACACTTTTGTTATTTCTGCCACCAGCCAACAGTTTATAACGGAGCACATGTTTACATATGTTTCTTAGTTTTGAGATTTGCAGTCCGTACATGACAGGGTTCATTAGTGGCTGTATGATGAGAAAATACAGGGACAGAATAATGCGCAGCGCCCTGGGAACACCGCTCTTATCAAATCTACTCTGAAACATTTCAAAGCCGCAGCCAAAAGAGAAGTTGAGGAGGGAAACAAGGTGAGGTGTGCAGGTACTGACAGCTTTCTGTCTGGTCTGTTTGGAACCAGAGAAACACACTCTGAGGATCTTAATGTATGAGAAAAGGATTGGAAAGAGAGGGACAAAGATTGTGAGAACAGTACCAAAATATCCATAAATGTTGTTCACCTGAGTGTCAGAACATGCCAATTTAACTACAAGGTAGTTACTACAATACAAACTATTAATGGTGTTTCCACAAAGTGTCAAACGGATATTTAAGGATAAAGTTATCAAAACCTTCACAAAAGAGTACAACCAAACGAGAATAATGAAGATGACCGCCTTGTTAGAAGTCATACGAATGTTGTATTGCAGAGGATAACAGATAGCAAGATATCTGTCATAAGACATGAGGGCTAAATTACAAAATTGTATATTTACATATGTAAACAAGCAGAAAATCTGCAGGAAGCAGAGCGGAGCAGAAACAGTGTGAATGTCAGAGAGGATCTGAACCAGAAGGAATGGAAACAACCCTGTACTGCCATACAGTTCATTTACAAACAGGCTGCACAGAAAAAGGTACATAGGTTCATGTAAGCTCCTGTTCACACAGATAACCGCAATCAGAGACGTGTTGGCAACAACAATCACAATGTATACAATTGCAGTTATCATGAAATACAAGTACCTCAAATTCCCAACGTGGATATAAGTGCTAAGAAGAAAGTAGGATAAAGTAGAATTCACAATCATTGTAGTTTTCGGAGAGAAAACAATTGTACAACGATTTGCTTCTCATCCTTTAACTCTGAAATGAAGAAGACATTGTGTTGGATTAAAAAGGCATTGTCTTTCTATCTGCAAGGCAAACTGAAATGAAAACACAGATTACTTGGTTTCTCTTGTTAAAATTGATCAAGCGAATAGAAATAAAAACATATCAGAATCCAGCAAAACCGTAAACCCTTACTGCCCAGTCTTTGTAAATGACATAGATTATTTTAAATGACAGAGAAATAATTACCTTACACACAGCACAACATTAGTCACCAGCAGTGCTGCAGGAACTAAAGGAAGACTGTTTCAATATCTGCTTTTAAACATGTTCATGACAACATGTCCAAACAGACGTCACACAGAAGGTACCATAGTAACCAACTAACAGACCTTGACCTTAGGGTCATGTAGTGTTAACAGTGGGGATGACAGAGAAAGTAAAAACACGACCAAAGTACACAAAAAAAGTTTTAAAATAATTAAATAAATATTTGTTTGTCTCCACGGCTCATCACTGTGTTCAATGGCCGGCGCCATGTACACTCATCGATAGCTCTCCCTAATTCACGAGCAGGGACCATGCCACAACAGTGTGATGTGTTTAGGTTTATTGCAAGAAGTAACAATGAATTGATATGGAGGGGTTGATGAGATGTTCAGGTCTGGCGGGACCTGCAGTGTTCCGTGCAGAGGGAGACTCAGAGTGAGGGTACCGTCTCCGGCATGATCTGCTCAAGCTGATTAAGGGCCCCCTAAAGAGTCGGATTAAATGCAGTTTACTTGAGCGTGTGCATTAGATTGTTGCGGATGTAAGCGTTGCAAGCTTGGGATGACCAGCGGCCGAAGGCCTGGATGGTTTGGATCAGAGATGCCCGGTCTAGCTGCTGTGGACGCTGCGCCGATGTGGAATAAATGGCTTGAATAATGTTCTGAGAATGTCCCCAAAATATGCTGGATGTTCTGAAAAATGTTTCTGGAACCAGAAACGTGTGGCCATTTATAATTATTTTGACAGAGAATGCTAGCAGAAACATGCATTTCAGTGCAAGGTCAACCGTCCCGTGCTGCGCGAGAGAACAGTTAAGGTTGTGGACAATTTCTGGTCGTGCCAACGTGCTGTACATGCAATAAAAACACTTTACTGCGATAGCAAACAGAAGACAATAAGTTACAACAGCAAATATAAAAATCAAACACAGGGAAATGTCAGGAGTCGTACTCCGCTCTGACTAGAAGGCCAGAGAGAAGAAGTGAGTCTTTAGTGTAGATTTAAAAACCCCTAGGGCCTGGGCCGACCTCACATGGAGGGGCAGAGTGTTCCAGAGCCTAGGGCCTGCTGCTGCGAAGGCTCGGTGACCTCGGGTTTTGAGTCTGGTCTTGGGCACTACCAGCAGCAGCTGGTCAGCCGACCTTAAAGCTCTGGCTGGGGTGTAGCGATGGAGGAGTTCGGCTATATAGGCCGGAGCCAGCCCATTTAGTGCTTTAAAAACAAATAAAAGGAGTTTAAACTCAATTCGGAACCTAATTGGAAGCCAGTGCAATGAGTCCAGAATTCGGGTGATGTGGTCACGCTTTTTATGGCCAGTGAGAAGACGCGCAGCTGCGTTCTGGACTAGCTGCCGGCGTCAAATTGACGTCTGGTCCATACCCACGTATAGAGCGTTGCAATAATCCAGCCTTGTGGTTACAAAGGCGTTAATAACCCTTTCTATGTCTTTTAAAAGATAAAAACGACTTGGTCTTGGCCAATAGGCGTATTTAAAAAAGGTCTTGACTACAGGGCTGACCTGCTTATCAAATTTAAAAGCGCTATTGAAGGTCACTCCAAGGTTCATGACAGAGGCGAGGATGTTTTTATTGAGGGAGCCCAGAATATCAACCGGAGAGGCTGGAGGTTGGGGTCCAAAAAAGATTACCTCGGTCTTGCTCTCGTTGAGGTTGAGGACATTTTGGCTCAGCCAGGATTTGATCTCTGTCAAGCAGCCCATCAACTGCTGTAGTGAGTTGACATTTGAATTGAGAGGCAGATAGATCTGTATATCATCGGCGTAACAATGGAAGGGGATGTTTTGTGAGAATTGAACCTAGGGGCAGTATGTACAGTAGAAAAAGGATGGGGCCCAGAATACAGCCTTGGGGAACCCCACAGGTAAGAGGGGCTGACTATATCTTCACTTCTAAAAGGTGTAAATAATTATCGTTTCTCGGGGGGACGTTCCTAAATCCAACTAAACATTACCATTGAGGGGTGAGAATGATGCGTGCGCAGTTTGCCCGAAACCGGAAGCGAATACGTTTATTGCCATAAATGTTAGGTTGGGTTGTGAGGGAAGGTGCTCCTGGCATGAGCTCCACCGCAGAAAGAGCAGACTTGCATTAGGCGGCAGCTAGAGAGAGAGCAGCCCATGTCGTTAAAGTTATTGCACACCATCCCGCCTTCCTGGTAGAGAATTGGCCTTCCATGCCTGTCTATGCCCTTTGAAACAGGGGCGTTGGCTGAGGAGCGTTTGTTTGCGGGACTAGGGAAGATGGGATGTGGGGTTGTGGTAGGTGATACAGATGAAGCACTTAATTTCGGACAGTTTGAAACGCGAGGGCAGTGATTGGTAAGTGGTCTGCCCTCGCTCAAGGGAAAGCCTCCAGCTTGACTTGAGACCGCCCCCGTTTTAAATAAATGTAATTATAATGAAGCCAGCTGCAATGGATCGTTGATCCACCAGGGGGTGCAGTGGAGTTCCACACTGGTGCTCATGTGAAATAAAGTCTGATACTGTACAGTACGCTGGATGTACAGCGGTCAGCGGAACTTAATGTACTGTAGTCGAAAAAAACGAACGGGAGGAAATGCAGCCCGGCTCTCGATTTTTAATCCTAAATTAAGCATCATCTTAAACTCAATATGAACGTCAGTAACTCAGTACAAATATGTATATTTTTAATGGAGCCTCGACGGTGTAGCGGAGGGATCTTGCTAAGCATGAAGGGTGTTCCCCATAAGGAACAAGTCGCTGCAAATTATCCCGTTTATTACATGGCCAAATTCTCAACAAAGTAACGACATGACTCCCAATATTAATTGAAATGCTTTTATGGATTTAGAAAATGTTTTTATTGCTTTAAAAAATAGTTGTATGTATTGATATAAATTGACATGCATCCGCTAAGAAAAATAGTCCGTTGTGACATCGCGTAAAACAGATTTCGACTTGTTACATTAATTGCTTATATCCACACGCCTCTCTCTTCTCCTCATATTCACTACCTAAACTAGTTATAAATATGTTTATTTGTACTGTCGGCCGGGTCACTCATTACTGGATAAGCTGCTGCATGAGACAGACACTGACGCAGCCCGAAGAGAGGGAGGAAAAAGAGAGGCTCCGTGTATTTTATATATTATAGGCCTATAGAGTCGTTATTCATTTGTTTTAAAGCTCAATAAATAACAAAGAAGACCTTTGACCGACACTTTTATAATTTTGTCCGGAAGATTTCAACTTTAATACACATTGACTGGCGAAAAACTCTGCCCGGTTCCCTCTGCCCCTCAACATGGAGAATAAACAGAAGTGCAACCATGACAACTATGCTTCTTCGCTGCTTTTGTGGAGGGAGTTACAGCGCCACTTACAGACCCGGAATATGTACTACAGCGTGTGTGTCCCAAGGCCTGGCTGGAAGGCCTGGAATGTCGGAAGAGAAAGACGTGAATCCAGGAATGTGGACAGCTGGAATGCGGAAATTGAGTCGTTATAACCATGGATGTATAATAAAACAGATTTATGCATATTCGACTAATCACTCCCCTTTTAAACTGTGTTTTTTTTTTTTACTGACCTATTGGAATGATTTCTTAATTTAGGCTATTTTTTACAACGTGTGTTGGAAGGATTTATTAAATTACTATGAATATTTGGGTTTAAATTAATTGCCATTTTTTAAACTCAGACATGTATCCCTAACATTATCCCTGACTTTGTCATACCATTTTTACAGAGCCCCCCAATTACGCCCCAGATACCCCCAATTATTTAATATAATTTACCCTTCACCTTAAATATCTAAAATAATGCATTAGAAGACTAAAGCCCTGTAAATAACCATTGCTCTTGCACAATCCATGCCCCTTTTTAGGACTGTCCCACATTAGGCAAATCATACTGTTGACAGTGTTTTCTGATTTATGGAGTGATAAAAAGAGATGTTTTGACTTTACTTTAAGTATTTCAATGTTTTGCTACTTTGTTATTGTACTCCTCTACAGTTCAGAGGTAAATGGTATTTAATACCTTTAGTTACTTCACAGATGTGGATGAATGATGTGAAATATAACCAAGTGTTAAATCAGACTTTAGTTCCACCTGGAGTAAATTCACAAGCTTCCCTGCAGTATACAAAGTCCTTCAAACTAGCTGCAACTTTACCAGCTTTGAGAACACTTTCTCCCCCCCTCCGCCCCTGAATTGCGTCTGAGGGAATAAACTAATCGCTCACTCTACACAGTATGCAAATCGGTGTGAAAGCAGTGAGACCATGAGTGAGACCTGTGAACAAGGGTTCGACAACATTTCTGTTGTCGAACGTGATTCGTTCAGATCCGTCACGTGGTGTGCTAAAACACTTCCTGGTTAGCTGAAAGGAGACAATCTCCTCCAAATCCGTTTGGTTCTTTCTTCGAAATAAAATAGACATAGTTTCTTGCACAACCTATTCAAAGTTCTAATACTTATGATAATCTGATGCTGATGTGCCAAAAGATCAACTATTTAGTTATTTGAGAAGCCTAAACTAAAGTACTGCTTCACAAGATGCTCCACATTCCTCATTGTATTGCTGGACGCTGCTGTTGTCTCCTTCTCAAGTCACTTATGAAACTACGACTTTAATCTCGTAACTATGACTTTATTCTCGTAACATTACGACTTTATTCTCGTATTATTACGACTTTATTCTCGAAATCTCTCCGTTTTTTTTCTCCAAGTGTGACCCTAATACCCCGTCGTATGAATGAAACGGCAGCTCTCAGCTGTGTATTTACACAACTAATGGGCCATCAACCGGAGTAAATTCACAAGCTACCCTGCAGTATACAAAGTCATTCAAACTAGCTGCACCTTTACCAGCTTTGAGAACACTTTCATGATCAATCATTATAAAACATATCATATATATTATTCTAAAATGGACCAATCTGCACAATGACTACTTTTACTGTCTTTCACTATATTTTGATGATAATACTTTTACTTGAGGAACATTTTGAATGCAGGACTTTTACTGTACAGAGTATTCCTACACTCTGGTACTTCTACTTTTACTCAAGAACAAGACCTGAGTACTTCTACTTTTACTCAAGTACAAGATCTGACAGGCCGACAGGCAGGAAGACTCGAGCATACAGCTCACGCTTCATATATTAAAAAATAAGCTCTCAGCTGTGTATTTGCCCATCAACCCATGAACTTGCACCCAAGATGAGATGCCAAGTATCTGAACTAGCATCACAGAGCAGCAAGCTGAGTTTAATGGATGTTTCCTTCTGCACTTTCTCTCTCACGACAACAGGGCATGTTTGGTTTTCTCTTTTAGGGAAATAGTTTTGTTGAAGCTGTTGTTGGCCTGTGGGAAAATGTAATCATAAGAAATGACTCTGGAAAAGCTGCAGATAGAGCCATAAGAAATGAATGCAACTGATTATTTAATGTTTAATGTTGTTTTTATAGGCAATCATTTAAGCTTTGTTAGTTCCAGGTTTAACATGTGCAATAAGTTCATTTCAATACGTTTTGCAATAAACATTGAACCAGTCCGGCCCTCGACTAGTACCCCTTTTGTAATGTTGGCCCACTGTGTATTTGAGTTTGACACCCCTGCTCTACAGTATGCAAATGGCTGGTCATTCAGCCACAGCGCTAATCCCTCTATACAAATCAAACTGTAAACTGTGGGAAAGCACCTACAGTATTGTTTTAAATAATGTTCGGAATGTGACCTGTGAGCCTTCTGAATTACCGTGGGACAGCTTTATCAACGTCTGCATGTAATCAACAACTGACTGCCAATCAAATAAAGAAAGTACAATTCAATATGTATTGTCAATGAACATTGAACTATACAGATATCGTCTCCGCTTCTCTCTGCTGCGCTCTCATCTCTTCTTCTGTGTTTCTCTCCCTGTATCGCTCACTCGTCTCTTTCGCCCCCTGTCGGCCGGCGGTTAAAATACGGCTGAGATTAAGACAGTGCGCAAGTCACAGAACGAAATGCATTGTGGGACATGTAGTTGCTAACATGTAGTTCCTAATTTAGCTTCTATATTTAGCCGTACAGCGAGCCGAGACACGACTAATTACTGGCAGGAACACACACACAAACTCTCCGAAACGCACGCGCACATGTAGCTTTAATATTTGACCGAACAGAGAGCCAAGATACGACTAACACACACCACGTTGTTTACTGACAGTTTGAAAGCAGCGTGGAGAAGTCTTCAGCGTGGAGAGCTGTGATAAACAGTGATCCGCTCAGATTAAACTGTGATACGACTTCTGTGGCTATCTACCAGCGATCATGTTTAATATTAAAGACTACACACATTGATCCCGTATCAAGATCAAATGTGACTGTTTACTCGTTTTGCAAAGATAGAAGCAGAAATGTCATTGCTATATTTGCAGGGATATTTAGAATTTAAAATGCTGTACAATATTATGAATCCTCTATTCAAAAATATTATTCAGTGTCCATCGACATGAAAATAACTAACTAACTACTTTTCTTCTAAATGAAATGCTGACATTACAAAATGCATGGTTTAATGTAATGTAAACATTTACATTATTATTATGATTATTAGTATATAAAGACTACTGTATATGTTCAAATGCTCTTCATTCAAGCAGCTTTATCCGCACTACAACATTTCTGTATTTGTGAATGAAGCGCCATCTCCTGGTTAAAACCTGAAATTGAAAATCTGGCAACGCCCTCTTGGAAAATAGTGGGAGGGCTTGACCTTCCTCCAAACTGGTAGTTGGCAGGTAGTAGGCAGGAACCCCTAAGCTGGAGTCCTAAAGTAAGTGCTTCATCTGTAGATGGTTGAAGTCTGAGGCGTTGCGTAATGAGGAGGGAAGAGAGTGAGGTGTTTGAGGTGGTGGAGCGCTGACTGAGTATGCTGAGGCCAGGTGGGAGAGGGCTCCGTATAACTGGCAAGAGAGGGATGCGCGTGCTGCAAAGATGCGGAAGTAAAGCTTGGATAGACCAGTATGAAATGAAGGTGCGGGATGAGAGTCAGCTATTAGATTCGTGTGTAGCATGGCCCCTCGGGTTGGTGGATGAGGCACGCAGTGATTGGCTCGGAAGCAGGAAGAGCTGTAGATCTTGTTGTTGTTGCCGGTGTGCTGCTGAAGGCTTTATAGAGATTGAACAGTCTTGCCTTGTTGTCGTTTCAATGGAAATGAATGCCGTGTTCTTTCAGGAAACGTTGAAGTTGGATGAGTGTCCACTTCCCAATTTCGAGCTCCGTTTCGGAACACAGATTTGTCCGAGAGGCGTGTCTAGTGCGCCGCAGTGAATGGCCGGGGGCTGTGAATGAGGCACGTTGCCGGCGGTGGAAGCATTGGTGCTGGCTGTGCCTGTTGTGGCCCTGATTTGTTGCCCTCACTGGCGAAGGAGACGAAGCCTGGGATTTATCGGGCGTTGGAGGTATTTCGTTGGTTGGAAGTGACGGCTGGTGTGTGGGACACTGACAGCCGAGCGCAAGCCGCTCCGTTTGGATGCTTGGCTGTGATTCGATTGCTGTGCCGTGGATGGCGGATGACAGGTGTCGAAAAGATCTTTATCTGACTCCGGCGGGTTGATCAGCAATTCAAGATCCATGGTGAGTTTAAGCTTGTAATGCTTAGCGTTTAGAGATTAACCATGGTCTCGCGGTCTGACTGTTTGTCTCTGAAAGAATAGAGACGGGGGGTTGCCGGATGTTTGGCCGGATATATATAGAGTTGGCCATGATTAGAGGTGGGGTTGAGGCGTGGCCATGCTCCTGAACCTAGGTTAACAAATTAATTTCATTTTCTATCGGAGGTGGTTACATTGTGAACCAGGTGAAACGGATGGTGGTTACCTTCGTGCCGAATACACAGGAAGGCGCAATGTGTCCACTTCGTATACACCGTGTCCATCAGTAGGGTATTCTAAGTGTACGTCCACTTCAAATAGTTAACTGCAGGATCTGGGGTATTTGTAATGTAAAAGGTTATATCTCCACAATGCAAATATACTGGGAGCTGATACTTGAATTGCTTCATGCATCCAACCCAAGGATCTAGCGGTGTGAAAACGGAGAAATTTGGAAAATGTCTAATAAGCCCGCCCTTTTAAGAACACGTTATTTCAAATAAATGCTAAAGTGTTGCTCGGATTGGCATGAAAATCACTACAGCGATAGATGGAGCACGCCAGATGACTATTCCATCGTCACTTGCATGTAGCACCGTGCATCGTGGAGATATCACCTTGTACATTTCAAACAAAATTTGAAATATACAAGTGTTGTGACACGACAGTTATGTTAGGTTAAGTTATGTTTTTTACTCTAGTCTTGTGTTTTGATCTTGTCATTTCCTGTTTTTATTTTGAAAGTAATCCTTCCCTCTCATTCCAGATCCCACATTTCCTGCCTTTGTGTGTTTCCCGCCCTTGAGATTGCTTGGCCCTGCCCTGATAGTTTTCACCTGTGCCCATCCTCCTCACCTATAAATAGCCCTTGTGTTTCTTTGTTCCCTTGTCAGTTGGTTATGTTTCATGTTGTGAGAACCTGGGCCTTTTGACTCCTGACACTTTACTTTGAGATTTAGACCTTTTGCCAAGTGAGTTTTGTTGTGATGTAAAACTTAGTTTTTTTGTTATTTAACTACTTTCTATTTTTTTAAAGTACGATTTAGTTTTTGTTATTAAACAACATTCTATTTTTGGACAACTGTCTTCGAGTCCTGCTTTTGGGTCCTGTGTCCTGTGTCTCAGTTCTTAACAACAAGGTCACAAGTCCTGTGTTCTCTCGCTTAGGAGGCTGCAATTTTGTGCCCGACACCCCATCCCACTTGTGAATAAGTGTTGTAAATATGGTAAAACCACTCTGCAAGTTGGAAGCTCTCAAGGCCATATAAGTATAAGAGTTATTGCACAACATTATTTGGATCACTCAGCTTTCAGCCGCGGTTTTGTCACCAGAGCAGCGAGGATTTTGGTCGCACTCGGCCACATTTTTTAAAGTGCGCTCAATATCCAACTCCAGAAGCCTCTTGCAGACGTCAAGTCCGAGAGGACCCTGAGATTTTTAGGGCATCTCTGGGGCTGAGGGCTGTGGCGATGACGTTTAAATGTGTCTGTCTGTCGGCACTCGATCTGACGCTGCTTTCGTGTCCCACATGCTCCGGAAGCTCTGCGGGAACACGTAGACTTCGAGTTACAAATGAATGGTACAACCTCCCGTGTTAGCTTGAAATTATGTGGATTTTGCTGTATTGCCAAAAATGGAGGCTTTTTTCCATATTCCCAGAATTTCAGGCTCCCAGCTCTACCCCAAAGCCAACTTATTCCATGAGCATGGTAGCAACTCGGAATCAACTGTAACCCGTTCGCGAGGTCTCGGAGGTAACGTGTTGTGACTTTGGAACAACAATCTCTTGAGGAAAATATGTAGTGGCCTTAATTGGTTGGCACCCAGCAGAGGTCAAATTGTACGTCGGCAAGACAGTGGCATTGAGCCCTCAGGATACGAAAACATACAAAAACAAGTCAAATCATAGCGCGGACCCCCGGGACTCAGAGTACACATGTCCACAAGTAAAGCACTTGAATCTGGAGGTCCTCTGACCTTTTCTCAGGTCAAAGGGGAGGAGTAAGGGAATTAAGCCCCGCCCTGTCCACTTCAGGGAAGCCATGACCATTGTAAAATATTTGAAATGTAGAGAATCACATTTCAGCAAAAATCTTTTAAAAAAGTTGTGGATTTTACTACATTGCCTCAAATGAAAATCAGTGGGGTCCCAGAGGTTGCCAGATGTGATTTTTGAACCACAATCTCTGAGAAGAGATACAGTGGCCTTTGAAAAGGGAGATATGTATCTGCTGTGGACATTTTGTGCACGTTGAATACCTGCATTACACCAAAAGGAAGGGTAACGGTAGAGACCCCCACCCTAGTGACAAATCCAGTGTGGGTCCACAAAACGAGCAAAGGGCAAAGTTGACACGACTAAACCGAAAGACCCCGCGGAGGTCACTACCCCCTGCCCCCCGAGATATGGACCAACTGGCCGACTTTGGGACCGTTTGGGCAACTTTGGCAACTTTGGGAATAGGATAGATAGATCTACCTCGTGTTTCATTGTCAATGGTGTTCAGAGTGCAATGCAAACAATTTAGTTTTCAATTGGCAAATGACAACGAAAACTTTAAATCACTTGTGAGGACACAGCAAGAAAGGTGTGAGAGACATTTTCATTGAGATATTATCGTCTGATAGTTAGGCTTGATAATAATATAAATTAGATTAAACTCACCATCTAAAGGTATTTTTGTGAGTCATATTATGGTTTAAAATGTATTAATTTAAGGCTCACTTATTTGTTATGATATGTGCATCAGTATCACGTGCATGGGTATATGCCTATATATGGTAGGTTGATAGGACACAGCTGATGTTGATGAGACGGGGAAACGGAAAAGTCTTTTGACTGTGTTCTTTTTGTTCCTTTTGAAAATGATAAACTTTTAATTACTATGAAGCAAAGAAATGTGTCCTCCTGTATATGGCGTTTGGATCGATGAATAAAGCTCATCTGATTCAACTACGATCTCCACTGAATTGTTTGGAAACAAAGAGAGGTGGGCCAAAACCCACAACCCTGAGAGAGGTGGCTATTAAATTGTAGACAAGGATTAAAACGCCACCACAAAAGGTCACACACAAAAAGCATGGTACACCACTCAGGGTCTGTGATTCCAGATCAAACAGTGGGTTTCAGATATTGAAGCAGACATTCTTTAACAATGTTTAACCACATTTTCATTTTAACTGGGAACATTGATAATAAGGGTATTTAAAACTTGTGGGACTACAACTGTTAAAACTTTGAGTATCAAGTAACCTTCCGACTACTACTAATAGTGGTACTAGTACTACTTTATAATCAACACTAACAGTCAGGGTTGCACTTGTATTGCCGAAATGATGCCCCGCTTATTATGATTATTATGAAGATCACAATTATTTGTCTTTTAAGATTAAAATATGTAGGAGACAAAATATGTTTATTGAACATTTCAATTATCCGAGCGCTACCTTCACTTCCATGTTGAGCTCATGTACAAATCTTTGCATCCCAATGAGACGTGGCAGAATCTGTGCTTTAGTATTAACACTGAGATTCTGTTCATATTAACACGTCCTCCTTCTTCAGCTTGAAGGCCGGCCTCTTAGGTTGCAGCCATGTCATATATTTTTTGTTCGTGTTTCATTTCCTTTAGAAACAACGTTTTCCCTCTCTTTTAAGGAAGGATTCAGACTATTTTAGAACTGTTAGATTCCCACCCAGTTTTCCAGTCGGTCTAGTAATATCTTGTGGTCAGCAGTGTCAAATGCAGCACTGAGATCTAATAATAAGACCTCAACAGGAGCAGTGCTGAGGTGCGGTCGAAAGCCTGACTGGAACACATCAAAACAGTTAGTTTGATTCAAGAAGCCATACATGTTTATTATTTGATATACCAAGCCTGTTGTTATAATGTTAGGGCCGCAGGACGTGGATTTTTTGTTGTGTAATGTCCTGCAGGTCTTTATCATTGATCAGATGGAAATGTGTACAGGTAATAATTTAGGTGTGTATTACACTCTATACATCTGCAATCTGTCTGTGGATACATGAATATTGGAATTAATGTGGAAATATAAAACATTGTTGTCAACACTGTAAACATGTTAAAAAAAATTCCAATAACATATATGTTTAATCAGAACATTTCAAGACATTCATTTACTGACACTTTTGTTATTTCTACCACCAGCCAACAGTTTATAACAGAGCACATGTTTCCATATGTTTCTTAGTTTTGACATTTGCAGTCCGTACATGACAGGGTTCATTAGTGGCTGTATGATGAGAAAATACAGTGACAGAATAATACGCAGCACACTGGGAACACCGCTGATAACAAATCTACTCTGAAGTATTTCAAAGCTGCAGCCAAAAGAGAAGTTGAGGAGGGAAACAAGGTGAGGTGTGCAGGTACTGACAGCTTTCTGTCTGGTCTGTTTGGAACCAGAGAAACACACTCTGACGATCTTAATATACGAGAAAAGGATTGGAAAGAGAGGGACAAAGAATGTGAGAACAGTACCAAAATATCCATAAATGTTGTTCACCTGAGTGTCAGAACATGCCAATTTAAAAACAAGGTAGTTATGACAATACAAACTGTTAATGATGCTTCCACAAAGTGTCAAACGGATATTTAAGGATAAAGTTATCAAAACCTTCACAAAAGAGTACAACCAAACGAGAATAATGAAGATGACCGCCTTGTGAGAAGTCATACGAATGTTGTATTGCAGAGGATAACAGATAGCAAGATATCTGTCATAAGACATGACGGCTAAATTACAAAATTGTATATTTACTAGGGTTTAACGCGTTAATTAAGATTAATTAATAACACAAAAATTAACGCATTTTAATCGCACTTATTTTTGCACCGCTGAACGTTTCTCACAGGATGAGTTTCAGGCGTACTGGAGCACCAACTAACATTCATGACTTCAGACAACAACAAACCACAGTGAACAATAGTCAAACATGAACGAAGAAGCTGATGAGACCGCTTTGGTTGGCCCCGTGGATGGGAAATTTAGTTTTAAAAAACGGACGGATGGAAGCGTCGATAAGAGCACGGTTGTGTGCAAATTATGCAAAAAGGAATTTGCATATCACCGCAGCACATCAAGCCTCAAGTATCACCTCAACGCAAAACATATAGCAGCTAGCGTGGAAGCTAGCGTGGACGTTAGCCCGACTCCGAGTACAAGGACCCACACTCAACCAGATGACTGGTTTCAGGGCCAGGATAACTAAGTCCACGTCTGAAAAAATAACCAACTCCCTGGCTCACTGGATTGCACTCGACTGTAGACCACTTGGAGTGGTAGAAGATAAGGGGCTGCAAAAGGTACTACAGATTGCATCGTCTGACACAACATATGAGCTGCCATGCAGAAAGACAGTGACAAAAAGAATCCAGCAGCTTTATTTATATGTGATTAAAAATGCGATTAATTTCGATTAATTAATTACAAAGCCTCTAATTAATTAGATTAATTGTTTTAATCGAGTCCCGGCCCTAATATTTACATATGTAAACAAGCAGAAAATCCGCAGGAAGCAGAGCGGAGCAGAAACAGTGTGAATGTCAGAGAGGATCTGAACCAGAAGGAATGGAAACAACCCTGTACTACCACACAGTTCATTTACAAACAGGCTGCACAGAAAAAGGTACATAGGTTCATGTAAGCTCCTGTTCACACAGATAACCACAATCAGAGACGTGTTGGCAACAACAATCACAATGTATACAATTGCAGTTATCATAAAGTACAAGTACCTCAAATTCCCAACATGAATATAAGTGCTAAGAAGGAAGTAGGATAAAGTAGAATTCACCATCATTGTAGTCTGAAGAACCAGCACCTTACCGTGGTAGAGAGGTTTGTGTGCCCTGATGAACCTGGGGGCTGTGTTGTCTGGAACCTTGTGTTCCTGGTAGGGTCTCCCATGGCAAATTGGTCTCAGGCAAGGGGCCAGACTAAGATTGGTTCAAAAAGACCTCATGATAGAAAAACCAAGAAGTGAGGATACCCGGCCCTGAGGAAGCCCGGGGTCCCCTTCTGGAGCCAGGCCCAGAAGGAGGACTCGTCGGCGAGCGTCTGGTGGCCGGGCTTGCCACGGAGCCCGGCCGGGCACAGCCCGAAAAGGCAACGTGGACAACACCTCCGCTTCTCCGTCCCGCGGGCCCACCACCTACGGGAAACAGCGATGGGGTCGGGTGCGCTGCCAAAAGGGTGGCAGTGAAAGCAGAGGGTCTCGACGGACCAGACCCGGGCGACAGAAGCTGGCTTTGGGGACGTGGAACGTCACCTCTCTGGGGGGGAAGGAGCCGGAGCTTGTGCGGGAGGTGGAGCGGTACCAGTTGGATCTGGTTGGGCTCACCTCTACGCACAGCGTCGGCTCTGGAACCTTACTTCTGGATAGGGGTTGGACTCTATTCTTCTCCGGAGTTGCTCAAGGTGTGAGGCGCCGGGCGGGTGTGGGGATACTCAAGTCCCCGGTTGGGTGCTTCTTTGTTGGAGTCTACCCCAGTGGACGAGAGGGTCGCCTCCCTACGCCTGCGGGTTATGGTGGGGAAAACTCTGACTGTTGTGTGTGCTTATGCAATGTCTGGAGGAGGCCCAAGTTCAGGAGGCCTTCAACTCACACCTCCGGCGGAGCTTTTCGGGCATTCCTGTGGAGGTTGGGGACATTGAACCAGAGTGGTCGGTGTTCAAAGCCTCTATTGCCGAAGCCGCGGCGGGGAGCTGTGGTCTCAAGGTCTTAGGTGCCTCAAGGGGCGGTAACCCTCGAACCTCCTGGTGGACATCGGTGGTAAGGGATAAGTCTTCATTATGCCCGGGCTAGCATGGGATGTTCCCGGCATATGTACAGCAAGTCTACCCCATTGACATGTTTTGGCAACCACATGTACAAGTCCCTGTCCCAGGCTGGACACATTTGACCAGAGTGGTCTATGCACCCAGTGGGTTCCCAGGCCTACCAGCATGGATGAATGAATTTAAAAAGTGCCTGCGACATTTGAAACAAATGCTTCAGAGACTATTCCTGGGTGTAAATGTTGTCTCATCCACCCTGGTTCTCCTGGAGCTGTGAAATAATCAGAGTGCTTTTTCAATGTCAAGCACTCTCACAGGCTAGACTCAGCACCTGTGTCAGCCTGGGTGTCTGCCTGCACACATAGGTGGTGATGCTGCAGTGATTCTGCTGTTCCTCCTGGAATTAAAACAGTTTGACTGACTTTTAACAACATTTTACCCATGATTCAGCCACTGTTCCTAGCTACACTCACCAGGTACATGGCCCTGGGAGTCTGTGTGAGTGGCAGAGCCTGCAAACAGCAGTGATTCTGCTGTTTTTCCTGGAATTAAAACAGTTTGACTGGTTTTTCACAAATTCCCCCGGTATTCAAGCACCTTTCCAGGCCGAATTTCAGAACTATTCCAGGGTGACCAAGTAGCCGCTATGCCCCTGGGTGTGTCCAGAGAAAATGAGCCTGCTAGCAGTAGGGATTGGGCATTATTTCCTTGCGTACATATGGCCTATGCTGAGCTATGGTGAAATGTACAGAAATCCGTCCATATGCCTATTAGTTAGTACAGGTGAAATGTACGCTCCTTTTAACACTCATTTAGCCATGATTCAGCCACTGTTCCTGGCTACTGTCACCAGATACATCACCCTGGGAGTCTGTGTGAGTGGCAGAGCCTGCAAACAGCAGTGGTTCTGCTGTTTTTCCTGGAATTAAAACAGTTTGACTGGTTTTTCACAAATTCCCCCGGGATTCAAGCACCTTTACAGGCCGAATTTCAGAACTATTCCAGGGTGACCAAGTAGCCTAAATGCCCCTGGGTGTGTCCAGAGAAAATGAGCCTGCTAGCAGTAGGGATTGGGCATTATTTCCTTGCGTACATATGGCCTATGCTGAGCTATGGTGAAATGTACGGAAATCCGTCCATATGCCTATTAGTTAGTACAGGTGAAATGTACGCTCCTTTTAACACTCATTTAGCCATGATTCAGCCACTGTTCCTGGCTACTGTCACCAGGTACATCACCCTGGGAGTCTGTGTGAGTGGCAGAGCCTGCAAACAGCAGTGATTCTGCTGTTTTTCCTGTAATTAAAACAGTTTGACTGGTTTTTCACTCATTCCCCCGGGATTCAAGCACCTTTCCAGGCCGAATTTCAGAACTATTCCAGGGTGACCAAGTAGCCTTTATGCCCCTGGGTGTGTCCAGAAAAAATGAACCTGCTAGCAGGAGGTATTTTGCATTTTCTTATCTGTACACTGGAAGTGGGACACTATACTGACTTTGTGTTCACGTAACTTTGAAAGTCAAAATACGGTAGTATTTTATGAATGGCTATTTTTGTCACTTTTCTCTGGGTATGAATGTAGCCTGCATGCCCCTGGGTGTTTGCAGAAAAAATCAGCCTAATCAAAGCAGGTTTTGTACATTTTTTCCTTCCGTACATTTCCCCTGTACTAACTAATAGGCATATGGACGGAATTGCGTCCATATGCCTATCAGTTAGTACAGGGGAAATGTACGCTTCATTTTCTGTCACTTTCCATCCGAATTTCAGAACTATTCCTGGGTAGGAATGTAGCCTGCATGCCCCTGGATGTTTGCAGAAAGAATTAGCCTAATCAAAGCATGTTTTGTAATTTATTTCCAATTTTTTATTTTTTTCAAAAATCAGCCTAAGTGCCAACGGGAGAAGGGGAACTCAAAAGTCAAATCTTTGGCGCTTTTTGGTGAAGCCCCGGACCTTTTTCCACTTCTCCGTCAAAAGTTTTGTCGGAGAAGGGATAATTTTTTCCCCTTCTCTGATGAAAAAATTCATTCATCCATTTCAGACTACTGTCTGCACGATTTCGGAAACCCGGTTTTTGGAGGCACTCAGAAGAAAAACAGCAGGGGGAGTTGACAGGGGACTTTACCCAGGTTATGGGGCACTATTATGGGATGCATTTTCACCATTTTGACCCTTTTTTATGGTTCTCCAAAAAGTTAAGTCGGACTTTGGTGCCTCTGGATGAATGCAAGGGGAGTTGCCAGGGGACTCAACCCATGT
>CALSBZ010037112.1:40874-51887 GCA_943591055.1 Gobionotothen gibberifrons | reverse complement strand
AAGACCCCCCAGCCTGGTTCTTAATAAACTTTAAGTTTTCAGTTTTGGCCCGTTTTGCCCGGTTCTTTCTCAAGGGGGTACTGCCCGGTCCCGGGTGCCCCCCCACGGCCTGTGTGCAGCCGTTCACCCCCATGAAGGGTGACCAAGACGAACATGTTTGAGGGTAGTGCCCCTGGTACTCCTGCTCTCCGTTGGTGCAAACTCCTTTTTCCTGCCCAGCGGATGTCGTTTGGGGAGAGAGGGGGTGCCAGCGGAGTTTAGATGTGGTCCGAGGCTCACCTCCAACACCGCAGCGAAACACCAGAGAAAGTGGAAGCTGTGAGCCTCTCTCTGCACATACTCGGTGCTCGTGGGGGAGAGCCACATTCACATCAAGCCAAGTGGTGGGTTTGAGTGGAGTTCAGTCTACTGTTGCCAATGACTGAACAAACTAATAGAGAGAGCAGATGAAAAGATACCCAGCTCTCCACCGTTTCAAACGGTTCGCAATGTGAATTTGCGGATCACCTCGGCTCGGACTCGAAATGTTGGGGGGAGCTGGATCCTTCGCGTCGAAAGGAGCCAGCTGAGGTGGTTCGGGCACCTAGTTAGGATGCCACCTGGGTGCCTAACTAGGTCAGAGCTGGTTGATGTGGCCAGGGAAAAGAAAGTTTGGGGCTCTCTGCTGGAACTGCTACCTCCGCGACCCGACCACGGATAAGCGGGAGAAGATGGATGGATGTAGTTTTAGGAGAGAAAACAATTGTACAACGATTTGCTTCTCATATGTTGACTCTGAAATGAAGAAGACATTGTTTTTGTTTATAAAGGCATTGTTTTTCTATCTGCAAGGCAAAATGAAATGAAAACACAGATTTGTTTGTTTTTCTTGTTCAAATTGATCAAGCGCATAGAAAAAAACACATCAGAATCCACAAAAAACGTAAACCCTTACTGCCCAGTCTTTGTAAATTATATAGATTATTTTAAATGACAGAGAAATAATTACCTTCCACCAGGTCCGTCTGCGCCGCATTACGGCTGCGCCGCGGTTTTGGTCCGGCCTCCTACGGCGTCATACCCTACCGGGGGTGTTTCAGGAGCGTTTCAGAAGCATTTCAGAAGCGGAGCGTCTTGCCTGCCGGCTCGCAGTTTTTGTTGATTTGTGCATATTTCCTGGACAGGCTACTTTGTATAGACAAAGTTAATAATACTTGTAATGTTCCAGTTATAAACTATATGAATCAAAGATGTGTTGCTGTATTTTAGTGGTAAAAATTGCATTCATCATCATAATTATTCTATATATATAATTTACACAGTGCCTGTATACCGGAGGAGAACGCTGGCATTTCTCCTCCTACTTGAAAAACTACGGAGGGATAGGGTCTGCAAATTAGTTTATTTGGGGGATGGGCCGGATGCTGTCACCGGTCCACTTCCTGCCCGGTGCCTCTGCAACGCCTCGCGTCGAAAAATAGACTTGAATCCTATTTCGAGCTGACGACGCTTCTGAGCCGTAACGCGGCGCGTCTGGTGGAATAGCACCCATTGAGTGGCCGCGATCTTTTCGAACGCCGCGGCGCAGCCGTAACCCGGCCGTAACGCAACGCAGACGGACCCGTGGAATCTAGGGGTAAGTGGAGCATGAACTGTGAACTCGCCGGAGCCTCGCAGAGGTGTGACTGTTCACGCTAACGAAGGATCACTTCTCCTTCAGGGCAGGGGAGGCTATACAGTACGCAGGCTACTGTCCCGCAGCTGCTGCCTCTCTGTTGTACTTCACTCAAGAGACGTTTTAAAACGTTTTAAAATAAATAAAAACATCTTTAACCTCTTAATCCCGAAGTACGCCCACGTGGGCCCCCCCCACACATTATTTTTTGAGACTATGTCTCAGGGCTTCTTAACATTTATGAAACTATTAATGTTCCATACCCTTTTAAAGTTAAGAAACGCCGCTAACTGAATATATGAACCATTTTTAGCTAAAAAAAACACAACAGTAATACCAAGCCTTTGAATTAGCATTGAGCGAAAAAATACTAACTAACGCTAACAGAGTTTTTCACAGAGCTCACGGTAGAAATGCCCTTATTTCTATCTTAACTGCACAAACAAGATATACGATTTAAAGCTGAGACTCCACAGAATCCAGACATGTAATGTCATCACTGTACGACCCCGAATTGTGGAGCTATCAGCCAGAAAAGAGAACGTAAACAACATCCGGTTTCAAAAATATTACAATAACTCCGTCTTACCTTTTTTGATTTGTGATCAAAAGTTGTGTTCACCGGAATAAAAACGCCGCTCAAGGTTAATCCAATGTCTTTGTGTCACGTAGAATTTTTTACTGATAATCCATCATCATATTTATGGCAATATACTGGGTATAAAGTTTTGCAGTCCAGGCTTGGACTTTCAGATATGTTCCGTTGCTTCTCCATTTACGTCCGCTATGGTAATGTTTACGTGGATTTGGGAACTGCCCCTCGATTCTATTGGATCTGATGGTTAAGAAAAAGGTGTAAATCACCCGAATCGACCAATGGGTTCCAGAGATATGGTCCTGTGTAAACTATAAAGAATGCCAGCCAGCCTAAGTACTTTACACAGCTGCATTCAAATATTCTTTTCACCTGAAAGGAAGCAGGAATTCCAGCAGCACCCAGAGCGCAGGAGCACAGAGCGGACAGCAGATACCGAGCAGATTACAACATTTTCGTTGAGCACTTTTTCTGTACTTTTACTTTAGTCAAATAATGGCTCACAGGAAAGAGATGCTTACTACTTTACAGGCAATGGATATGGTGACTAATGTTGACAGCGATGCAGAAATGTTACCTGTTGATTCTGAATCAGACGATGAAGATCTCTTGCATCCAGAACGTAACCCGGACGGTTGTGACTCTGATGACGACATTTCACGGCAAAGGTATGTAATATCTCTGTTTTTATCTATTACTTATTTATTTGGTGTATGATTAAGATAAAATAAGATGAACCTTTATTAATCCCCGAGGGGAAATTCAGTTGTACAAAGCAGCAACAGGGTAAGCGTGACGAGACGTAATTATTGTCATATTTGTGTTGTTGTTTACGTTCTCTTTTCTGGCTGATAGCTCCGCAATTCGGGGTCGTACAGTGATGACATTACATGTCTGGATTCTGTAGAATCTCAGCTTTAAATCGTATATCTTGTTTGTGCAGTTAAGATAATAATAAGGGCATTTCTACCGCGAGTTCTGTGAAAAACTCTGTTAGCATTAGTTAGCATTTTTTCGCTGTTGTGCTTTTTTTTAAGCTAAAAATGGTTCATATATTCAGTTAGCGGAGTTTCTTAACTTTAAAAGGGTATGGAACATTAATAGTTTCATAAATGTTAAGAAGCCCTGAGACATAGTCTCGAAATAATACTGTGGGGGTCTCTAAATGTATTGCATTCACACGTTCAAAATGCCATGTTTACTGCCAAGGAAACAGGAATTGCAGGAATTCATCTAATCCCTTTGTTTTTCCACATTTGTTTTCATAGTGATGAGGATGAAATGGCTTCTGGACCCCCATTGTCTACTTTCACCCAACCCACACCTGCCTCACCCTCACATTCCTCATCTTTCACTAGAAAGAGATCTGCACCCGTATTGGCCACTCAGCCTGCATCCAAAAAGCACACACTTCCAAAGGTACCATCGTCTGCTTTCTACCAGCTTTCTGCAGCGTCAGACACATCTATAAAACCCAGGAAGCGTGGCCAAGGTGGGGCTGCCACTCCTCAGCCAGGAAAAAGAAAAGCATCAGATAAATGTGTAAAACCCAGAAAGCGTGGCAGAGGCTCTTCCTCTTCCAGAACGACAGAAGAAGAACTCGGGTGGCACAACAGAGAGGAGAATGACCAAACACCAGAGCCACTGAATTTCACGCCAGCCAGGGTTCCAGGCCCAACGCTCGACCCCACTGTAGCATGGTCTCCCCTCTCCATTTTCAGACTTTTTTTTAGCACTTCCGTGGTTCACACCATCATTACCAACACGAACGCCAACGCCCTGAAAAGACTGCAGGCTGGAAAGAAGTATGTTTGGAAAATGCTGACTGTTAGGGATTTCTATATTTTCCTGTCCATCATCATTTTCTCAGGCCTCGTCACTGTTTACAACCGATCGGATTACTGGAGGAAGAAATGGCCATATAACTTCCAATTCCCAGGTGATACAATGTCCCGGGACCGCTTTGAAGCCATAATGTGCTCACTGCACCTGAGCAACCCTGAAGAAGACGAGGAAAACGATCGCAAAAGGAACACCGCTGAGTACGACAGACTTTTCAAGATAAAGCCCCTGTACACGGACACTGTTGTTGCCTGCAAAGCACATTTCCAGCCCTATCAGAACATTTCAATAGATGAGATGGTCGCCTCCAAGGCCCGCATCAGCATGTTGCAGTACATGAAAGATAAACCAACGAAGTGGGGATACAAACTGTTTGTGCTGGCGGATTCCTCCACGGCATACACATGGAACTTCTTTGTGTACACAGGGAAGAGTACGTTCCTCTCAGGCCAGGGACTCAGCTACACCTCCGTGACCGACCTCCTGCCCCTCCCTCTGCTCGGTGCGGGCTACACACTCTTTGTGGACAACTTTTACACAAGCCCTGCCCTATTTGGGGATTTGTCCAAAAAAAACATTGGCTGTTGTGGGACCATTCGAAAAAATCGAATTGGTTTCCCAAAGACGGAGTTGAATGGCCTACCAAAAAAGGCTGAAAGGGGAGATCTGCGGTGGATAAGGGAAGGCAAACTCCTGTTCATAAAGTGGATGGACAGCCGTGAAGTGACCATGTGCTCCACAGTGCATGCAGCCTTCAGTGGAAAGACTGTCCAGCGGAAAGTGAAACAGGCTGGTGTGTGGCAGACTAAGACTGTTCCCGTTCCTGACGCTGTGTTGGACTACAACCGAAGCATGGGTGGCGTGGATGTGTCTGACGCTTTGATCGGGTACTACAGCGTTCTCCACAAAACAATGAAATGGTACAAGACTTTTTTTTTCCATTTTATGGACATTGCTGCGGTGAACAGCTTCATTCTCCACAAGGAGCTGTTCAAGATGAGGAGTGACCCCAGCAGGACAAAGCCACACACACAGAAGACTTTCAGGGAGCAGCTGGCTGCAGAGATGTTGGAATATGCTGAAAGCTCTGTACCTCCAACCACCCCACCACTCACATGCGGGCCCATGTTTTATGGGAAAGATGTCCGTATCAGGAAGAACTGTAGAAACTGCAATGATGCTGGCAAAAAGAAGGTGAGGACACCATTGCACTGCGTGAAGTGCCAGGTACCTCTGTGCTTGACTCCCAAAAAAAATTGTTACCAGGAGTGGCATGTGCCAAATGTTGGCAAAAATATAACCCATCCAGGGAGCAGACATTGAATGGGAGACAGGAGAATGGCAGCCAAGCTGTCCTCCCTGCTGGACGATGTGTCCCACCCCCTCCAGGACACCCTGTCCTCACTGTGCAGCACCTTCAGCGACAGGCTGCTGCACCCCCGCTGTCTCACGGAGAGATACCGCAGGTCCTTCCTTCCTGCAGCGGTCAGACTCTGCAACCAGCACAGCCCCTAGTAGACCCTCCTACACACACACCACATCACAGACTATAACACCCCTTGCTGCTAAATACAAACCAACTTTGTGCAATATGTGTGCGATATGTGCAATATATATATATATGCCATTAATAACTGTGTCATGTATACCTGGCTGCTAAACCCTGGTCTACTTGATTTGTTGATTTGATTTGTTTTTGATCTGTATTTTTGAAAATTATGTAACTTTTTTTTAGTTTTTATCATTTTTTTTAGCATATTGTTTATTGTTTATTATAATATAACTTAGTACTTTTTTAGCATGTTGTTTATTATATTATAACGTAGTACTTTTTTTTAACCCATTTAAGATATGCAACACTAAGCTGTCTGTGGCTCTTTCCTGCTGTAACGCTGCACATTTCCCCTCTGTGGGACTAATAAAATAAATATTTTTTTTTTTTTTTTTTTTTTTACAACAGTTGTATTTGGATGGAATGAATACCTGTAGTGCAAATTCAAAGTAAAAAAATCATTTTTACAGTGAAAAAGGTCAAATGGAACCGACGGTTCCCAAATTACCCAGAGGTGATTCCGCCTGGACTTTATTTTTCTAAATCTCTCTAAAAAGGTCAAATTTCACTTGTTTTGCATCAATATTGATACAGGGTACTTATTATATGTTATAGTTTGGATTCCTAAAGCTTTTAGTCTACTAACCCATCATGCAAGGGTGGTTTTCACTATAAGTAAAGGTTTCCTTTTTTTTTTCATTAGAATTTACATGTTTTTACTATGTTCCATCTGAATTTACTTTAAAATAAAAAAGAAATATATTGATTCTGACACTTCTACATCCAACTCACAGATGTAACCTTGCTTTGAGAAAAATAATTATTAATTTACCCCTTTTTAGAAGTGAAGATATATCATTTATTGTGTAAACCAAAAGGTGGGGGCTTCACGCACACAGTTTTGCATCAGAGTGAAAATATCTCTAGCTCTGACATCTGGAAACGGAAAAGCAGGTTTATTGCTTATGGATTATCAGAAATCATTTCAAAGGGACACAGAAAAATTGGATTAACCTATGGATTAACTTCAGCAGCGTTTTTATCGTTTTAATGCCATTGAAGACCACTTTTGATCAGACTACCACCAAGGTGAGCCATGTTGCCGTTTTTAGCTACCTAGCGCCACATGTTTTGATGTCTGTTTTTGTTTATAAAGTCGCAAGATCGTATCATTGGGTGATAATGTATATACCCTTCGATTCTGTGTCATCTCACGATGTGAATCGATGTGTTGAGAGAGGAATCATTTTTGGGGTGTTTTGTTCAAATGTGGAAGCTTCCAGATGGTTATATCTCTCACAGGCTCTGCCCTCTACAGGACTATATGGGTACTACCCTCTATGCAAGCATTCACAGACTGAGATTTCTATAGATGTAGCCGGCCTTGGGGCGGGCCTACCTGAATGCGCGTGCATCTCACTGTAGAAAAGGAGGCCTTGCCTCCTGACCGTCATCCCTTTCTCTTCAGCGAGCGGGCATCAACTGAAGCAGAGATAAGACGTTTGAAAGAAGAATAAATAGTTATCATACCTCCAGGGAGTCGCCACTTCTAGAGACCTGGGCCTGTCCTGTCCTGCTTCAAGTGCTTGGGGGACCAGGATATGGCCGAGGCGGTGCCATTCACGTTCGCCATTCGCGTTCGCCATTCGCGTTCGCCATTCACGTTCGCCATTCCAGCTGGGCGGATGTCTCCGTTGCCGTTGTCGGGGCACTTCCGGGTCCGGCGTCCATGGAAGTCCACCGCCCAGGGCTGTACTCTCCCTGGGTGATGATCATGGTGGCGGGTGTGTGGGCTACTCGCTCATTGCTAGAGAGGCCCCTGCCTCACCAGTTCAGAGTGATTATTGGGCCGCAAGGCCGAATTAGTAGCTTGATCTACGGTGTGGCCGCCGCCGCTGACTGCCGTGTGATGTCCCTGGGGAATGACGCCGCATGGCACTTTCCAAAGAGGACCGTGTTGATCTCCTGGGAGCCCCCGTGTTTACGATCTCCTTGCTCACGGGGGTATGGAGTAGTCGCAGCGTGGCTGCTTCTTGCTCATCCCCAGAGGAAGGAACATTGTCCTACACTCCCCACCCCCTGCTGTAAACCCCAGTAGAGGGAGTCAGCAGGTGGGCGCGTGCACGTGAGTGGAATAAACCGAGTGCTGTCAAAGGACTGTGCGGGTTCAAGAGACGCTATTGCCGGCGTGTTGTTGTCAGAAAACAGACCTTGCCGGAGTGGCCTCAGCTCAAATCCCTCAAACATCTTCAGCAGTTTGAGGGATTTTCAAACTTTACAATACGCATAATCTGTAATCCATGCCCACTTCCAAAAGGATCAATTGACCTCTTTAATGGCGGACCTCTTTAACCGCTTTTATTCACTTTCTCCTACCTGCAAGGTTCAAAGAAGGCCAAACCTGATGCCTCCTCTGCGCAGTTTCAGAAGCAGGAACACCCTGCAGAGGAGTGGTGTTAATTTCGTTGACTAAAACTATGACGAAATATGTTCGTCAACGACCTTTTTTTCCATGACTAAAACGAGACGAAGACGAGACGAAGACGAGGCGAAGACGAGACGAAGACGAGACGGCACCGACGGCAGTAAACAATAACTGTAACAAAATCAACATGCAATAGCGTTGACGAAAAGTGACGACACGAAAATGTAGTTTACTAAATAAAAACTATGCCAAAATCTCTCTTTACTTTCGTTGACGAAAAATGAGGAGATGAAATATTATCAAAAATAACGTTACATCTCTGATAGTCAGTTCTTCTCCCAGCAGTTCCATTTCCGGTGCTGCGGTTGGGAAGCAGGGTTATGGCTAGAAAGGTTCCGTCTTGTGTAAAACTCTCGCGAAAAGTTTGCAAGTCACGTGGCTGAATGTTTACGTTTGGCAGGCAGCCTTTCAGTTACGATCGTTAACATCAGTGGGCCACAGCAAATGATGGTGAGAAGCTAAACTATCTAGTACTTATGTCAATGACAGGGAGTGTGATTGTTGAAATAGGGTGTTAGCGGTCTTGCTGTTCAAAGAAGAATGACAACACTGTAGATCACCAACACTATGGTTTATTTTTTATTCACAGGCAAGTCAACGTTGTCGCAATAAAAGTCCCAAGATAGCTCCTGGTGCAATACAAATGTTCCCTTTCAGTGTTTTACTATTATGTCTGATGTTTCTCTATTAATATTGCTGCTGCATTAATGTGCATGTTGCATGTTACTGCTGTAGATGTGTTTCCGAGCCTCTCCGATTACAACGAGAGAACGTGACATCATATTTACACAAGACCTTTCTAGCCATAACCGGGCAGCAGCTGTGTGTCTGTGCTGTGCGCGGCGGTACATTTGAATTACACCGGGCCAGCGGCACACTGTGAACTGTCAGGAAGACTCAGGTCTAACTCATGGTCTAGCTAACCCTATATAACAGAAAATGAAATGGCAACAACAGGGCTTGGGAGCAGTGGTCGCGTTAACCGAATTACCCCCCCCCCCCCCCATCAGCGCGAGTGAGTGACGAGTTGTGTACAGACTCCGGATTAATAATGGATTATGACGGAAATGTTACGATCCTGTCAGTCAAAATGAGTGACAACGAAAAAGTCTAACGCAACCACTGCTTGGGAGAAAGAAACTATGTGATATTTGGGCCCGTTTTTGCTACAATGAGGCAGAGAAAAAAAGTGAATGCATTGTTTTATCAGAAGGGAAGCAATGTGGCCATAACACCTCAAACCTGACCAGATACTCTCTGCAAAACTGCATTCTTAATCATACAACCTGTGTTTTTCATCAAATGAGGACAAGATATAATCTTATTGTGAAATACATTTGACTAAAATGACAAATTATTGGTTTTGGCTAGACGAGTTGGACTGAAATGTTCTATATAATCTGATGACTAAAAAAAGACTCAACAGTTTTCATTGACAAAAAGTAGAATCAAATAATTAGTTTTCTTTGACTAAAATAGGACTAAAATGCTCAGACTTTTAATCGACTAAAACTTGACTAAATAAAAACAGGATGAAGGTGACTAACTATGACTAAGACTAAATAAAAAAAATAGCTGACGAAATTAACACTACGGAGGAGGAGGAGGAGGAGGAGGAGGAGGAGGAGGAGGAGGAGGAGGAGGAGGAGGAGGAGCTTCCCGTTTCCTGTGTGGTTGGTGCTCTGATGGGAAATTGAGGGTAAGGTCAAAAAGTCTCACGTTAACTCGTCTCTCCAAAAAAAGAGCTCTGTGTCTTCAACAGCAGATATGTTTGAGTAGACTTAGGGCCTGTGGAGTTGAGGGGAAGTTCAGGGTTTCATTCTGGTGTTGTATACACTTCATGAACACACATGCACAAACAGGATCACATGCATTATTTAAGAGGTGGCAGAGCGAAGGGGCTGCTCGGGAGAAGATGGGGGTTCAGTGCCTTGCTCAAGGGCACCTCTGGCATTTTGGTCCAAACCATTTAACTTTCAGTACCCAAGCCAAGTCCCTCCAGACCTGGCAGTGCAGCTGAGATCACAGATCGCTCGCCCGGTATAGACTGCTATGAAAAGAAAAAAACATCAATCCTCCCCAAATCATCTTTGAGTAGTCCATCATTAGACAGACACAGAAAAAGTATGATCCCCCCCTAACGTCTACCCAGAGGTCCAGCTCTAAGCCACCAGTAGGAGATTCAGGGTCCCTTAAAACAGGTTAAACCAGTTGAAGCACTCATTCCTGCGAATGAGCTTATCAACAAACAGATGTAATGTATAGTTTAAATGTTGGTCATGAGCTTTGTGCAACAGGTCACCATTGTCAGTATGTTGTCTGTGTATAAGTGTATGTGCAAATTGTGTATTTGCACATGTGCTAATATGTTATTGTCTTTTATCGTGTACTTGGTCCTTTCTATGATTCTTATCTTTTGTGGAACTGCAGGACAGAGTCCAGAACTCATTTCCTTTTGGGGATAATAAAGTTTATCGTATCGATTCTAAACTTTTAGAGTCTGGAAGTTTAAACGCTTATGCAACACTTAATGAATGTTACACACACACACGAGAATGTGTGTGTGTGTGTGTGTGTGTGTGTGTGTGTGTGTGTGTGTGTGTGTGTGTGTGTGTGTGTGTGTGTGTGTGTGTGTGTGTGTGTGTGTGTGTGTGTGTGTGTGTGTGTGTGTGTGTGTGTGTGTGTGTGTCCGAGGGGAGGTTGTCACTGGTCTCTGATTGGTCTCACTGGTCCTCGCCTCGGGGAGTTAAGTGGAAACTGTTTAACGTGACAACAGGACAAACATACATGTTGCCGACCAGCTGACCTCTGACCTCAGGGACTTCATTAATGCGGTGATGATGCAACCCCCCCCCCCCCCCCCCCCCCCCCCCCCCCCCCCCCCC
>CALSBZ010037112.1:27001-38862 GCA_943591055.1 Gobionotothen gibberifrons | reverse complement strand
CTCGTTACTTTACTCGTTACTTTACTCGTTACTTTACTCGTTACTTTACTCGCAGGGCCGGCCCGCCCCTCCCCACAGGCACAGTGTAAGCGCGCCACAGTTTTGCCCCCCAATTACTATTGCATTAAGGAAGACATATCACAAGTCTTTCTTATCATATGCTCTTTAATAAAATAGGCTACCAGCTACCACAACAAGCTAACAGTCTGTGAAACGTAAATACACTAATTAATTAAACCAGTTCAAGACGCATTATTCTTATTCTTATCATTCTTTATGAGCGCAGTAACGGTAAGGTATCCAATTACTTATTTATTTAGTATATTCCATAACTTAGTAACAGAGATGGTCAAACTAAAGCGGTAGAGACATGGCAGAAATCCTACAATGAAGCGGGACATTGAACTGTTCACCCGTGAGAGGGCGATCAAGAAAAGAGAGCGAGCGGCCCCGTTGAGGGAGTTTACAGATGAAAAGACACAGAAAGACAGAAGCACAATAACAACAAGTAGGCTATATTTAGGTGTTTGTTTGTAAATAACCGACGGTATCAAGAGGAAGTAAAGTCCCCTGGTTTGTCCCTTACTGCCATGAGACAACTCAAAATCAAGTTTCTAAAATCCGACACTGAGGTGGTCTTAACGCACCGGCAGATGACAGCGCTGACAAAGTGTGTTTCCCGCAGTGAGACGCTACAATACTAATTGTGGGCTTATCATGTTGATTCAGCCACAACAGAAAAAAGAAAAACAAACTCTCGCTCTCTCCAGAGGGGCAGGTCAGCCAAAAAGGCCAAACGGGCCATTGGGCAACATTAGCCCGTACCTGTGCACGTCCCTGCAGCAGTGGATAACAGCTTCTGGCCTGGACACAGTTTGCACCTCACCGTCACATTCCTGTCTATTCTTCGGACAAACTCAAAATAATGGGCATACCTCCACCCCTCGAAGGTTATCGCTGACTCAGCCATGTTTATGCAGCACTGCACGTGGAGATGAGGAAGCGCAAGTCGCACAGATTACGTACATATAAACCTGCGACGGAAACCCCTCGTGTCTGTCAGTGTGATTATGACTGATTTTATAAAAGTAACAAAGTAATCGTGTCGCGGCAATGTTACTGACAAAAGTAATATTATTACAGTAACGCGTTACACCCAACTCTGGTGGTAAGTTGCCAAAGTGCTGTGTTTTGAACGTTCATCAGTATTATAATCAAAAAGAGAAATGTGAACGTTAGTGCGCTAGAATTTGAAAATACACAGCTGGAAAAATCTGCCACTTCCTCACAGAGCCCCTCCTCCAACACACACAAACGCGCACATGACCAATGAGGGCACGAGATAAGTTTGTGCACAGATGGAAGGCTGACAGGCAGGTAGGCCATCCAGTTATTTTAGCCGGGCCGGCTCAGATGATTGGTCGTGCTTTTCACAGAGCCACGGCTTCCACGGATGAGATGTTTTTATGGATTTATTGTCAAAGCACTTCAGATATTCATTGCTATCGGGATGTTAAGAGCATTCCATGGAATATAACAACAAGTGTATCTCGAGCCGGTTTCTCAAACTTACCTACCCCTCCTTTAAGGACTAACGTTTATAATAAATACATTTGTATTGATTTTAAGATCTTTTCATACAATCATACGTATTGGGATCATTTGTATTAATGTGGACCGGAGGGAGAGGGTGACGAGCATAACTTTCACTTTCCTTTTTTATTTCAATTCCAACTTTGGTCATGAAGAATATGTTTCTCTGTTGTCCACGTTCATAAAGCATAAAACAACAGCATCAGAGCACGGTGCAGAGTCTCTAGATGAGTTTACAGTAGTCCCTCGTTCTTATTAAACATCCATGTTGTAGTCCGCTGTATAGAAAACTGTAGTTTCCATAGTTTCCCCACAACAGCAGACGCACATTTATGACGTCCGCTGGCGCATCATAAACACGTCGGATAGTGAAAGTGCAGTCGATTCTCTAAAGTACCGCAGTCTCTTCTCCTAAATCCTTTTGAATTCTCCTATCCACTATCCCTTAACCCCGTGACGTTTCACTCAGAGGTCAGGGGATAGACGATAGGAATAGACAATAGTAGCTGATTTTTGGACTATTCGACTGCGACCCTGGAAAATATCCAACATATTGTCCTTGATGCAAGTTAATAAATTCCTCATATACGAGTAGGCAGCTTTAATAATAAATAGAATGTGAGTTTGACACATTGCAGTGACATACAGTGGGCATTGGGAGGGTTCTGAGGACCAGCCAAAATAAAGAGTTCAATAATTAAGGCTTCAAACATGAGATTTATTTGTTGATATCCCCAAAAGTCCCAAAACAAACATCCATATACTTTGTTTTTGTTAGTTATCTGGTTTTTGCATATTGAAAAGTGAATCTATGACGTTGACTGATTGAAGAGACATAAGGGCTCACTTCAACACTAACTCTGACACTTCTTTACTTCTGATTCACTGTGTTTGATACGCATATCTTAGCATATGCTATTATAAAGCCTCCTTTCTTTCTGATCCACTGTTATCTAGTGCATTATGCTGCAAATACAAACCCTGCCTGTGTCCATTTCAAATTAAAAGCTCTACATTTCAGTTGACAAAGTCCCTTCATTCTTCTTTGTGAATCATTTGCAGCAATATGTTGCACAAACATTCAGTAATTTGCTTCTACTTGAAATGCAGACGCTGCCATCTTGTGACGCAGGCCTGAAACTACAGATGCAGTTTGTATGCACACATACCCACAGAGAATGAATAGCACAGTAACACTTCAGATATGTAATCCATAATGGTTAAGGATTTATGGAGAGCACAAGAACCAAATAGTGTTTATTTTGAATGATATAAATTACATATCTCTTAACCTCTAGGAATAAAGCTAATCTCTCCTTTCCTGTGTTAGTGTTGATGATGAAAGGGCTGGCTGGTTGCCTAACTCAGATTCATCAGGATGAACGCTGCAGATGCAAAGAAACATTTGATTTAGCTTTGGCATTTGCACCCGATTGAAGTCAGTAGGCTCAGGACTTTTGTTAGACATGTAATAATAAAGAGGTTGGTGCCCAAAACAAATACAAGAAATCGAATCAACTAGTCCATATTTCCCACCCGGCCCACTTTAAGCTCACATTTGTCCGTGTTCTAAAATGTATGACCTTTTTTCTTTATTTTGTATGTGTATTTGCAAAATCAATAGATTCAAAAAAGGTCAAAAAGTGTTGTCAATGTTTTACTGACATTTATGTTATTTAATCTTTACTGTGACCAGCCAACAGTTTATGACAGAGTACATATCATATGTTTCATATGTTGCATTGGAATATATGACTACCGGTGAATATTACAATGTCATTAATGTTACAACATTTTGGTGCCATTAGTTTTATGGATTTATGAATATACTTGAACGTTTTATCCATTATAAAATTCACTGCTGAAATCATGTCACTTTATCAGATCTCCCATGATTCAGTTACAGTTGAACTTTTTTGCTAAACTGTTTGACACTTCATTTATTTCTGCCACCGGCCAACAGTTTATGACAGAGCACATGTTTACATATGTTTCGTAGTTTGGACATTTGCAGTCCGTACATGACAGGGTTCATTAGTGGCTGTATGATGAGAAAATACAGTGACAGAATAATACGCAGCTCACTGGGAACACCGCTCATATCAAATCTACTCTGAAGTATTTCAAAGCTGCAGCCAAAAGAGAAGTTGAGGAGGGAAACAAGGTGAGGTGTGCAGGTACTGAGAGCTTTCTGTCTGGTCTGTTTGGAACCAGAGAAACACACTCTGAGGATCTTAATGTACGAGAAGAGGATTGGAAGCACCGTGACTAAGATTGAGAGAGCAGTAGAAAAAACTCCATAAATGTTGTTCACCTGAGTGTCAGAACATGCCTGCTTCACAACTAGGTAGTTACTACAATACAAACTGTTAATGATGTTTCCACACAGTGTCAAACGGATGTTTAAAGATAAAGGTATCAAGAATTTCACAAAGCAGTACAACCAAACCAGAATAATGAATATAAGCGCCTTGTGAGAAGTCATACGTGTGTTATATTGCAGAGGATAACAGATAGCAAGATATCTGTCATAAGACATGACGGCTAAATTACTAAATTCTATACCTCCATATGTGTACAAGCAGAAAATCTGCATGAAGCAGAAACAGTGTGAATGTCAGAGAGGATCTGAACCAGAAGGAATGGAAACAACCCTGTACTACCATACAGTTCATTTACAAACAGGCTGCACAGAAAAAGGTACATGGGTTCATGTAAGCTCCTGTTCACACAGATAACCACAATCAGAGACGTGTTGGCAACAACAATCACAATGTACAACATGGCAGTTATCATGAAACACAAGTACCTCAAATATCCAACATTCAAATAAGCCCCAAGAATGAAATAGGATACAGTAGGTGAAGTTGAATTGGACATCATTCTTAGAGGATAAACGTTAGTATATCTGAGCACATTTGAACTTCACAGTCTTAACTTACCAATCCCCCCCCCGGAGTGTGTCAGGAACTGTAAATGAATGCAACATGAGCACACAGTGCAGTGTCTCTCACCTGCTGTGCTGCAGACTGCTGCAGTCCCTTCTGTCAGCTGCAGAGACTTCTGCTGCTTTAAAGCTTCCAGAACACCAGAACCCAACAGGCCAGTTGGCCTAACGGGGGCGGTCTCAAGTCAAGCTGGAGGCTTTCCCTTGAGCGAGGGCAGACCACTTACCAATCACTGCCCTTGCGTTTCAAACTGTCCGAAATTAAGTGCTTCATCTGTATCTGTAGGGAGAGATGGGTTGTGGGCTGGGTCAAAACATATAATGTGACCACAAAAAAATCAGGACTTTCATTTTTTAAGGAAAAAAGTGACCAGAATTTAGGATTTACAGGTCACACACTGAACCACTAATAAACTACAAGGTACACCATGAAGCAGAGTCTGAGTGTTTTGCAAGCGGGGCTTATATACAGATAGCGTCTTGGTTTTGGATATATGTTTTCATTTTCCACCTTTTATTTTGAAATGTTTTCCTCGTTGTCTGATCCTACTTCGTTTGTTTGCCTTCATGTCTTTAGTTTCCCTGGTGTGTCTGATTGTCTGATTGTGTTCACCTGTTGCCCTTGTGTTTCTGTCTCCCCTGCCCAGCTGTGTCTTCTCCTGTGATCACCCTTCTGTGTATTTAATCTCGTCTTCCCCTGTGCTCCATGTCTGTTCGTCGTCTCTTAATGTCAATGATACCTGCTTGTCTCTTCATGTCTATGTTCCCTCATCGTCTATGCTTGTCCATGTTAGTTTTCGAAGTCCATGCTACCTGTCCGTTTTTGATGTCAGGCTCCATGTTTGTTCCTGAGTTTTTTTTGTCATCGGCTTTGGGAAAAAAAGCTTGTTTTCTGTTACCTCACCTTTTTAGTCCTTTAGTGCATTTGGGTCCTATTTCCCCCCAACCCTGACAGTACGAAAAGACCAGAATGGACCCAGCAGTTTTTTCCCCTCAAGAGTTTGATCCGCTGATGTACACTCTTGAATATATTTTTTATAAGTGGATGAGAGTCTCACCCAGAGGGGCCAAAGAGGCTGCCCTGAAGGAGGCACGCATGGAGGTGGCCAACAAGCCCTGGCTCTGGAGCTTGTTGCCCGAGTGGCTTAAGGTTTTTACAAGCAGGCCTGAGTGCCTGTCTCAAGCCTCAAACCCCTTCCTGGGATCCGGCCTGGCCTTAGGAAATCCACAGAGTCTCCAAAAGGCCTCTAGGAGATGCAAGGCCAGGATTCCAGCCCATGCCGCAGCAGCCATGGTTCCAGTTCTAGCCCCAGCAGCCATGTTTCCGGCTCCAGTTCCAGTCCCAGCAGCCATGTTTCCGGCTCCTGTTCCGGCCCCTGCAGCCATGTTTCTGGCTCCAGGTTCGGCTCCAGTACTGGCTCCTTGGCCAATGCCAGCCCCCTGTGTCCTGTCGGTGTTACGACCGACGCGAGTTCCCTGTGTCCTGTCGGCGTTCCGACCCTCTCAAGTTCCTTCTCATGTCCCTTCTCAAGTCCCTACTCAAGTCCCTTCTCTAGTCCCTTCTCTAGTCCCTACTCAGGACGCTTCTCAAATTCCTTCTCTAGTCCCTTCTCTAGTCCTTACTCAAGTCCCTACTCAAGTCCCTTCTCTAGTGCCTTCTCAAGTCCCTACTCAAGTCCCTTCTCTAGTCCCTACTCAAGTCCCTACCAGGGTAGAATTTTCCCCCCGCCGGCCATGACGGCCACGCCGTCATTGCCCCTCGGTCTGGCCGTGCAGCCCCGAAAATAATTGTACGTCCTACGGCCACCATGGCCTGTGTGCCCCTGATACTGTTAAAATCTCGAAGTTGCTTTAAAAGCGTCAGAACAGTGGTTTCTGAACTGCATTATGCTGCCTTCACAACGGACGCGATGCGAATATTCTCATCGCTCTAACCACTGGAGTTTCACCGCGGCTGTCAGCGTTTACTCCTGTCATTCAAACAGGACGCGCTGGAGAGGGGGCGGGGCTTATATCCATGTAAATACTGTGGTGGAAACCAACTACGACAAAATTAACCTATTTTACCGTGATTTAATTGTAATACACGTTTCAAAATGATGCCGAAGTAACAAAATACTGATAACATGATAAAAACCATGCTGTGACAAGTGTGCAGACAAGATGGTAGGCAAAGAACTTTTAAAATACGTGTTCTCTGAATGGACCGATCTCCATTGGATCAGATCAGGCTAAAACTAACCTAATCTGCTCTGTCCAAACTCACAACAACGTCCTAAAGACAGAATTAAAGCAGCGACTGTATTCGCCAGACGCCATGACACAGACAGTTTGTGGTTTGTACATGTTTAACTTTTGTCTAGTTTCTGAACAGATATGAGGAGCTGTGATGAGTTCATTAAATAGGCTCTCTCACACACACACACACACACACTTTTGCATTTCAAAGTATTGCTTGTTCATACAGTTGGATGTTGGAGCTTCACTGTGCACTGCTGAATGATGTATGTGCAGAGTTTGACCCTTGAAGGCTGTTTCTTCTGCTCTGAAATGGAATATATTTGTTACATATTAATACAATTTTAGATTGTTTTATTTGATTTCGGATTTGTGAATGGGAGAAGTAGTAGATGGAAAAAATACCAAACACTAATTATTCAAAGTAGAGTATTTCATTGTATATACGGTAATACTAAGGAGGCATAGGCCTATATGATGATATTATAATGACATTATTGATATTAAAAAAGTGATTTGTTTTCCATGTCATTCGTGTGTTTTTCTTATCAGAAAGTGAAGTTATTTATTTGTAAGCTCCAAATCCAAATGTTTCCATCAATGGCCTTTGTGCCCTGGCATGTGGCCTTTGCACCCTGAAAAAATGTGTGACACCAAAGGCCAAATGGCCTTGCCCCTAAAATGACGAAAATCCAAGCCTGGTCCCTACGCAAGTCCCTTCTCAAGTCCCTTCTCTAGTCGCTTATCTAGTCCCTTCTCAAGTCCCTTCTCAAGTTCCTACTCAAGTCCCTTCTCAAGTCCTTACTTAAGTCCCTTCTCTTGTCCCTTCTGAAGTCCCGACTCATGTCCCTTCGTAATCGGGGGTCCCGCCGACTCATGTCCCAACTCCATGCTTTGTTCCATTGGGGGTTCCTCTGGGGGTCTTGCCAACACCATGTCCTGTCCTGTTGGGGGTCCCGCCGACACCATGTCCTGCACGATATTGGAAAAAACTGACATTTCGATATTTTTTCCCCCTGCAATAAATATTGCGATATGAAAAAATACAGGAATTTAAGAAAAGACAGTTTTATTTGTCTGCAAACCATCCTTTCTTGAACTTTAATGCTATACAATTGTTATTTTTTAACAATATTTAACCGGCTGAAACATTTTAGTCACAGACTTCTGGATCTTAAGTTATCAGAGCAACAAGCTGAGCTAGCTTGGTTATCCTGCTGTGATCTGATCTACTATACTGTTTGACAAACTGGTCGTTTGCTTGTGCCACAAACCTGAAACCCATAGAACAACTGTACAAGAGAGCTATCAAGGTTTTTGACAGAAAGCCTTTAAGCAAGGCCCGTGGATCAAGCTACTAATTCGGCCTTGCGGCCCAATATTCGCTCTGACCTGGTGAGGCGGGGGCATCTCTAGCAATGAGCGAGTAGCCCACACACCCGCCGCCATGATCATCATCCAGGGAGAGTACCGCCCTGGTCGGTGGACTTCCATGGACGCCGAACCCGGAAGGAATAGTGAACGTGAATGGCACCGCCTCGGCCATATCCTCGTCCCCCAAACACTCGAAGCAGCGGTGGTGGGGATCGGCGCATGCTATTTAACCTGTTAAGCACTGAGCCCGTTTTTCAGGTCTCAGGCTCGAAAATTATATTTCCAGAACAAATTACCATAACTACACTTCTAAAAGGGGAAAATTAATAATCTTTTTTCTCAAAGTAATGATAAACCTGTGAGTTGGATGTAGAAGAGTCAGAATCAATATAGATGTTTTTTATTTTAAAGAAAATTCAGATTAAACATAGTAAAAAACTGTAAATTATAGTGTCCGTCCAAAATATATTTTTTACTTATAGTGAAAACTACCCTTGGATGATGGTAAGGTAGACTAAAAGCTTTAGGAATCCAAAGTACCACATATAATAAGTACCCTGTATCAAGATTGATGCAAAACAAGTGACATTTGACCTTTTTAGAGAGGTTTAGCAAAAAAAACTCCACCTCTGAGGTGATTTAGATGGCCGTTTTTACCGTTTCTCTGGAACCCATTGGTCGATTTTGGTGATTGACATCTCTTTTTGACCGTTAGAGCCAATAGAATCGAATCTGCTCTGACATCTGGAAACGGAAAAGCAGGTTTATTGCTTATGGATTATCAGAAATAATTTCAAAGGGACACAGACACATTGGATTAATTTATGGATTAACTTCAGCAACGTTTTCATCGTTTTAATGCCATTGAACAGACAACGATAAAGGTGAGCCATTTTGCCGTTTTTAGCTACCTAGCGCCACATGTTTTAGAAGTGAAGATATAGTAATTTGTTCTGGGCATGTCATTTTTTAACCTGAAACCTGAAAAACAGGCTTGGGGCTTAACAGGTTAAAGCATGGAGGGAGGTGGCGTCTGCATCTCTGGCCACCACAGTGATCGAGAGAGATGAGTAGGGACGGGAGGTAATACAAATAAACCAATCAACACTGGTCTGTTGCAACGACCATCTCTCACCGGGCCAGAGAGTAGACGTTGCCTCATTGCAAAGGCATGTGTTCTCCCCCCTTTCAGGGCGCACCTCTCTCATTCACCACCACATAGAAACACCCCCTGGCGTGAAAATGCGTTCACGGCCCTATTGGCTGTCTGAATACAAAAGGAAAATTGTTCAGGCAGAGCTCCAGTCAATGCTAGAAATGGGAGTGATGGAAGAGTCCATCACTGACTGGTGTTCTCCCATCATGCTGGTAGGTAAGGTCCTTTCCTGGACTATCACAGGGCTAATGAGGTCTCAAAATGTGTTGCTTGTCCAATGCCCCGGGTTGACGAACTCCTCGATCGGCTAGGCACTGTTCGCTTTTATACAACACTGGAGTTAACCAAGGGCTATTGGCAGATTGCCCCATCTCCAGATTCGAAGGAAAAAACGGCCTGTGTTTGTGTGTGTTTGAGGCCCCAGTCAACTTCCAGAGGCTCATGGATCAAGCCCTGTGTCCCCACTCTGCAAATGCTGCTGCGTACTTGAAGAAGATGTCATCATTCATAGAGACATGGGAGCAGCGGCTGGGGATAGTGCTTGAGTCCCTGAGGCAGGCGGGGCTCACGGCCAACCCAAAGAAGTGTGCGGTTTGGCGGAGGGAGGTACGGTATAGGGTACCACTTGGGCAGTGGGCAGGGTAGAGAGGACCGCCGCCATTTCCACCTGTTCGGTGCCCAAGACGAAAAAATAGGTCAGGAGCAGAGATGGGGTCGTTACAAAAAAAAAGTAATATATTACATATTACATATTACTTTTAAAAAAAGTAATATATTACACTACTTCGTTACTCTCTACATAAAGTAACTCGTTACTTTACTCGTTACTTTACTCGTTACTTTACTCGCAGGGCCGGCCCGCCCCTCCCTGCAGGCAGATCACGCAGACTGCTAAAGTTTCAAATGTTCTCTTTAGTTCAGTTTCCATTGTCACATAAGACTGATCAAGATAGCTCCTGAATGTTTTCCTACTGTATCTGACCATGGCTGTCCTCTGTCTCCTGCTATCTGTATTTTGCGCAGTATATCTCTGCTCACGCTGTTGCGTCGGCGTGTTCTCCTGCGTCTTGGAACACACCGCAAAGACTTCTGCCGAGCACGTACGTTCAAATGTAGTCAGTAATTTCATGAACTGTCGAAATGGCGAACGCAGATAAAGTTGAGCTCGAAAATCCTCCAGCATCATTGAAGTCTCCGGTTTGGGAACATTTTGGTTTCGCAGTTACGTACAAGGATGACGGACAAAGACAGGTGGACCGAACCAAAGCTGTTTGTCGGCATTGTTCAACTAAAATTGGTTGCGTGGCTGGCAATACATCAAACTTGCACACTCATTTGAAAAGGCATCACCCGAACGTGAATATCACCGGTACCAAAAGAAAAAAGACTGAAGTGCAAACCCAACTCCCGCTAGCATTTAAGCCTCCACCACTCGCAAACAGTTCAGACCGAGCCAAAGCTATTACAAACGCCAAATATCCTTATGTTGCCATGTTACCTCTGTCCCTAGCGAGAGGGTGTTCTCCACAGCAGGAGACATTGTTAGTGCCAGCAGATTTGCCCTTTCGGCAAGCAATGTGGACAAGTTAATTTTTCTTTAAAAAAACATGAAAATACAATGACAAGCCTAATGTCAAGCTGGCTGCTTAGGTACTAGTACAGTACAGTTCAAATACAGATTATTTCAGTTCATCGAAATGCTGAACCTTAATCGCCATACAGTGACCGATCGTGCCCTGCGCTACTACCTCCTGGGGCCCCCTTTCACCCTTGGACCATGCCCCACTTTAGTGGCTCCACCACCTGAAGGATGCCAACACACGGATCACTTGTTGGCCTTACAGCCTAGCAGACCAGTAGAGAATGGGCGTGTGAGGTGGTACTCCTGAAGGAAGTCTGCCAGATAGGTGGGGACCAGGTTGTGGAGGGCTTTGTAGGTGAGCAGGAGGTTTTTGTAGTCAATCTGGTGTTGAACAGGGAGCCAGTGCAGTTGGATGAGGATGGGGATGATGTGGTCAGAGGACTTGGTGCTGGTGAGGATTGAGGCAGCAGAATTCTGGATGATTTGGAATGTATTGAGGAGTTTGATGGGAAGGCCAGAGAGAGTGGCATTACCATAGTCGAGGTGGGATGTGACTAATGCGTGAACCAGAACTTTGGTACTATATTGAGGGTTGCGCGAAGTCCGGTGATTTTTTGTATAATAGAATAGAATGCAGCCCTTGTGATGTTTTTTATGTGAGGTGAAAATGAGAGGGAGCTGTCCAGGATGACGCCAAGGACACTGGGACATTAAGACGGATGTTTGTGTTGTTATTCTGGATTTACTTTGGACAATAAATCTATTTTATTATGCATCATTCCATCTCTTTGAGTTGAATATTAATCTAATCTAATCCAATGAATAGGCTGGTCTGGGTCCTGATGGTAAGGGGGCCTGGCCTATTGGGTTCTGGTATTCTGGAATCTTTAAAGCAGCAGAAGTCTCTGCAGCTGACAGAAGGGACTGCAGCTGACAGAAGGGACTGCAGCAGTCTGCAGCACAGCAGGTGA
>CALSBZ010037112.1:0-17001 GCA_943591055.1 Gobionotothen gibberifrons | reverse complement strand
TGTCTGTCTGTCTGTCTGTCTGTCTGTATGTGAGAGAGAGAGTGTGTGTGTGTGTGTGTGTGTGTGTGTGTGTGTGTGTGTGTGAGCTGATTATCATATGTGTGTGTGTGCTGATTTCTGAGTCAGTGAGTAAAAGTAAGAGGGTTATTTATACCTGATTACTCTAAAACAGTTCAAAATAATACATGATCACTTTAATACAGTTCAGAACAATATCTGTTGACTTTAGGTATTACCCTTGTGTTTCGTTTTGCTAAAAATTGTTAAAGGTCACATGTCATGTCCATTTCCACTGATCATAATTCCATTGTTGAGGTATACTAAAATAGAAAAATACTGTGCAATTTTCCAAACTCACATTGGTTTCGCATACAGCATCTCTGTAAAGTATGTGTATTCACTCTCTGTCCTAAACGGCTCGTTGGAGCTCTTGCCCCCCCTCCCTGTGAGCCCAGTGTGCTCCGATTGGTCAGCTCGGGCACTCTGTTCTGATTAGTCAACCACCTGAGAGGCTCCGCTCATGTCTAACAGTGCTTTTTTCGGCTCGCTCTGAGCGGAACATCAGGCGTCGGCACAGCCGTATATTTTATACGCTAACTAACCGAACTGTACCTACAACTGTTGTTATAGAAGAGTAAGTTATTTTTACCTGTAATAAACTACTACTGTTTGATGAAAAATCTAATCATGGTTTGCTATATATGAATGATATGTTATAGGAGCAAATAATTCAGGGAAGAAAGGCTACTAAGTATTTCCATCAAACTTTATTTTTAGAAATGTACAAAATATACATATATACACTGTATATCATCCATTCCTCCCTGTATAGGCGTTTTCGGCATCTTGCCTATCGCAGCTTTGTAAGCTGCTGCCTGGGCTTCTTAGGACGAGGCATCAGAGTGGTCATCCCGTGTGTGTGTGTGTTGTCCGCCAGATACGCCAGGAGTTTCCTGATCTGGCTGGACGAAATCAAATGCAAATCACAAAATATTAGAGAAACTTAGTTGTTTTAGATTCGTTAGTAGTAGTTGTGGTAGGAGTGTTTATCTATCTAATCTATCTATCTAATCAACACAGTTAGCTTGCCAGCTCATATGCTAACCTACGTTTGCTAGTTATTCAGTGTAATATGCCAACCTACTATGAACAACAGCTAGTCTAGGCTAGCAAGAACATGTTTACAATTGCAATCTTATACGGGTAGTCTGCTACGTTCGGTCATTCATTGTAGCTGGCATGAAAACAATATTTTCCCTAGCATGTCTAGCTCTAGGTAGCCTTCTTGTTTAGCTATGTAGCATACACGCTATGAACGGTTAAAAAGGAATGTCAACCACTGACTTCGTGGTGGTTCTGCCCTCGGTAAGGCATGCATTGAACATTTCCCCTCACAAGACAGGAAACAGACCCTCGTTGGCATGACTGGATACAATTTTAAACTGAACCTGAGATTATACCAATGGAATTCCACAGAATCGCCGGCTATCATCAGTGTGCTACCAAAATTCACGGCAGTGAAGCCAGGAAAGACAACACACAACTTCACTTTATGGGGCCAAAACTGCAAATATGTCTTACCTTTGCTGTTTTTTGATCAAAAGTTGTGTTCAAGGGCATTAAAACTCATATAAACACTGCTGAAGGTTAATCCAATGTCTCTGTGTCCCTTTGAAATGATTACTGATAATGGAAAAAACAGCATCTGAGGGCTCTAACATTTAACAAACTATGAATGTGTCATACCCACTTAACGGGAAGAAACTCAGCTATCAGACAATATTAACAATTTTTAGCTAAACAAAACACAAGGGTAATATCAAGCCTCTGAATTAGCACAGAACTCACGGTACAAATACTTTATTACTTATCGGATCTGCACAAACAAGATATGAGATTAAAGCTGAGATTTCACAGATGCTAGCGGTATAAGTATCATCACTGTGTGACCAAAACTCGCAGCAGCTCAGGCAAACCCACACAACACACAGCGTAGCTTTACTGAGCCAAAACGGCAAATATGTCTTATCTTTGCTGTTTTCTGATCTGTTCCATGGCATTAAAACAATACAAACGCTGCTGCAGGTTAATCCAATGTGTCTGTGTCACTTTGAAATGATTACTGATAATCCATCATTCCATTTTTGTCAAAACCCCTCAAAAACGGAGATTTGTTGTTGTTTTCATATAGAGTGGGTGAGGAATACAACCCAGCTTCCGGTTTTGGGCATGCTGGCATGCATCCACCAATGGTAATGTTTAGATGGATTTTAAGAACTTCCACTCGATTATATTGGCTCTAACGGTTCAAAAGAGATGTCAATCATCAAAATTGACGAGGGGGGCCAGAGATATGGCAAATCCACCCAAATGACCCCAGAAGTGGGTTTCATTTGCTAAATCTCTCTAAAAAGGTCAAATGTCACTTGTTTTGCATCAATCTTGATACACGGTACTTATTATATGTTATAGTTTGGATTCCTAAAGCTTTTAGTCTACTATCCCATCATTCAAGGGTGGTTTTCACTATAAGTAAAACAAATTTGGACGGACACTATAATTAAAATTTTAGAAGTGAAGATATAGTCATTTGTTCTGGGCATGTCATTTTCTAGCCTGAGGCCTGAAAAACAGGCTCAGGTTAACTGGTTAAGAACCTCTTCTGGTAGAATTCTGAGGCAAATCCACATAGGTGGCCGGTTGTCAAATAAACTGCCCTATTCAGTTGGTGTTAAAAAGCCATTTCGGAAGAATTCGGAGGAACATACTCATAGGTGACATCAGTAGGGCATTTGAAATGGACGACCAGTTCCAATACGCCCTCAGATCCCGGGTATTCGAAGCGGACGTCCGCTTCAAAAAACACTGCATTGTTTTCGACTACCCGAGATCCTGCATTTATGTATTTTAAGTGGATATCCGCTCGGGAACACACTACTGTGCCATGCAAGTGGACGGCACACTCTGAAATATACGGGACCGAATCTCAATGATGCATTGACACGGGGGGCCGATACTCGGACTGTGCTATTAAGGCCAACCGATGATTTATCGGTGAGAAGATTTAGTCAATTGGACAATGTCAAAAATTGAGCTGTCTTTTAAGGCCTCCAAACTTGGTTCAGGGACACATGGGGCCCTGGGGATCACACCCACAACATTTGGGGGGCATGCACACCCGTTTACCCCATTAACACACTTAGGAGATATATATGTCCCTGTCCACTTCAAATACATAACTAAATTGTCTCGGGTATTTGAAGTGTACTTGGCATTTGAAGTGTACTGGGCACTTCAAATACATAACCTGCGTCACTGGAGTTATGTATTTGAAGTGTACAGGGCCATATCTCCACAATGCAACAGGCCAGGAAGATGATATTTGAACTGTGTCATGCTTTCAGCCCAGGGATTGAGTGTGCCGATGTTGGAGATCATTGGAGAACCTTTGATTTTTGGGCCTTTTCAAACTCATCTCTGAAGTATTTTCCTGAAAACAGGTCGAAAATAAAGTTGCTCCAATCTTCATGAAAGTTGGTGTACTGAGGAAAGTGGCCCCAGCGATGACTAATTCAAATTGACCTTGTATATAGTTATGTTTAGCTCTTTTATCTTCTCTTGCTATATATTGTAGCTGCTACATTGTACTGCCATGTGGTAAATGCTTGTATGCTGTTCATGCTCTTTCTGCATATCATGTATTTATTTTTGCCATGTATATAACTGTCATGTTCAGTTTTGTCCCCAGAGCAGCAAGTTTGAACGACCAAATATTGGTCACGTCAGGCTAATTTCTTTAAAATTCACTCAATATCCAACTTCAGAAGCCTCTTGTGGACGTCAAGTCTGAGAGGACCCTGAGATTTTTAGGGCATCTCTGGGAAACTTTTTTTCTGGATGTAAACTTGGAGTTACAAATGAATGGTGGCGAAAAGGAAGGGTAATCCCATTGTTAAGAATTTCAAATGTCAGTGAGGTCCCAGAGGTTGCCTGATGTAATTTTTGAACAACAAACTTGAGAAAAGATACAGTGGCCTTAGTGCTGTGGACATTTTGTGCATGTTGAATGACGCAAAAATAAGGGAACCTCCCAACTTATGGACGCCCGTAGAATGGGAAACACCTTGGCAGTGTACAAACTTTGTTGCAATGAACATGCAACGTACACCTCGCTAACGACCTCCTTGCCGACTGACTTCCGGCTGTCAGAGACACTACGTCCACACCGCTGATGTCCACTTTGAGCGAATTTGTCCACTTGCAATTCCTCAGTGGGCATTTCACCCGAACCCACCCAGACCCCCCCAATTAAAGGCCTGTTTTGCCCCAAGACCCCCAAAGTGGCTGGACGGGCCTAACATTCCAGGGTCATCACTCCTGGGTGCTCAGTAGCGCTCCACGGGCCCTCCTATTTCCAAATTTGCCCAAACGGTCCCAAAGTCGGACAGGTGGTCCGTCTCTCTGGGGGGGCAGGGGGTAGTGACCTCTGCAGGATTTTTCTGTGCACTCTTTGTCAACTTTGCCTCGAATGGACTCCCGGACTGATCCCCGCCGTAGAGGACCCTTCCCTGGGGCGTTGGCTCGTTTTGTGGACCCCACGGCATTTGTCTTTACCCTTCCTTCAGTGAGTGAAGACAGCTGTCTCCCCGCTGCTTAACAGTGAGACTAATAGTAACTATAAATGTTCCGCACCGTTTACATTTTGTATATACTGTCAGTATAGAGCAGGGGTGCCCAACCTTTATTGAACCGAGAGCTACTTTTAAAGTTGCCAGTCTGCCGAGATCTACCAGTCCAAATAGAGAGGCGTAGCCATTAGTGAGAGCCTACTACCAGGTAAATACACACTTCTACTTGTATACAACTGACCTTTGTACGATTAATACTTCATAAAATACTGCAGATCCTTTATCTTACCTCTTTCTAATCTACACACATACAAGTATTTAACTGAAGTTACACAATAATGTTGTTGATACAGAGTTGGAGTTTATTCACACGTCACATACTACAGTGGGTAATGTTTTCAAGAAACATTGAACAGTGCTGCCACATATGACACAGGGAAAAAAGAAAAGACTCTGAACCCTTTCTTTGCCATTATATAAAAATAGTGTTGCTGCAAAAGTATGAATTAGGCTTACTAATAAGACAACTCAGATCTGAAGCTACACAGGAATCTGCTGCCAAAGTGCAATAAAAAAGACAGAATTAATAGAATCAAACCCTTTTTTTGTATAAAAAGAAATGCCTTTAAAATAGGATGCAAGCAACACTAGTTTCTTAACCTGAATTGATAATAGACTATAATCAATTTAAACAGAACAGATCTTAATGTTTGCATTCTTATACAATTTTGTACAATAATTATAATGAATACGTTCAAACAAACTAAAACGTACAGCTGATTAATAACGGTATCTAACTTGAGTTTTTATTATATCAAAAACCTGTTGAAATTCTACCGTTATTTTTTACTGTCCACCAAAAGCGCGTCAGCAGCCTCCAGGAATGCTTCTTTCACAACTTCGCCGTCGTTGAAAGACTTCATGTGTTTCGCAAGAACGTGACCGACACGATAAGATGCTATGGCAGCAGCCTTGCTCTTGTTGTTGGGCCTGGTGAAAATGGACTGCTGTGCGTTTAGCTGCCCTTTCAGGTCCCTCACCTTTTGGGAGCGTAGGGCAGAATTAGGCAATAGTATGAAGCTACAGCATCGCAGACCGCAGTTTCAGACCCGCAGTTTCAGACCAGCAGTTTCAGGAGCCTTCTTCTCTTTTATAAAAGGCGGATCGCAAACAGCTTTTAGTTACACTGCCACCACCTAGCGAGTGTGTATCACCATGTCATTCCATCTGTAATAAACAAAATAACGAAAACTAAAATAATAAACCACAAAAGAAATACTCGAATTAGGAGGGAATTCCGTCTCGTAGCGTTTGTGTACTGTTTTGAAATGCCGCTCCTAAATTACCCTTCTTCGATAAAGCCATGCTCGCATTGTAGAGTGCAAATTATATATTTTGGGCTTTTTTGCTTCTGCCATAACTACGGTCTTGTGTGTGTGCGGACTGTCACTCCTGTTGACACGGACAACGTCAGCGAACTAGTTCACTGCCCACTGCCCACTAGCCACGCCCCGACACATGGGGTCACGCCGGCCAATCACAAAGCTTTGATGCGTTCAAGTGCATTATTCTGGCACAGGAAGATTATGTTATAGGACATTAACGAGAAAACAGAATATTGTTGTTCTATTTTTAGACACATCTCGCGATCGACTGGGAATCTCCCGGCGATCGACCGGTCGATCGCGATCGACTGGTTGGGCACCCCTGGTATAGAGCAACGTGAAATATATAATGACTTTTTCATTGTGGGTTATACAAGATTATATTAACATTTTTTTAAATAATTAATATCATTCAACAACTCAACACTGTGGAGGAATGTGGTACTAATATCTGTTGTAGATAGTATGGATAGTCTTGGTGTATTCAATTGAATATGAGTTGCAGCCTGTGAATATGTCTTCTTGTATTGAGCAGAGGCCATTTTAGTCAGCTATATTCAGAGTGATGAGTGGTGTAGGTACATCCAAGAGCAAACCTACAGAGATTTATGTATGCTTTGTGTAGGGGTTGGAGGTCAGTTTTGGATGCAATTTGGTAAAGAACATCAGCATAATCAAACAGTGGCAATAGCATTTATGTTTATAATAAGGCAAGTTTATTTCGGACAGTGGGTGTATAGCAGTTTTTTTTAACGTAGTAACAAACTATTACCAAAATAGATGTTTGGCAGCATGTATTCAAACAATAGACCCAAGTATTTAATTGTATCAACTTTTTGCAGAGCGATACCATCATTACAAGTTATAATGGAATACTTTTTTTTCGTTTTAAGGCTCTGTCTTGTGCCAAATACCATAGTATATGATTTATTTTTATTGAGTAGGAATTCACTGCATCCATTTTCTAAAGCATTGAAGTCCTATTGCCCAATACCAAGGCCGTCTGGCAGGGGTGGCGTCACGGGTCTCCTGATCTCCACTAAATGGGGTTTCTCTCTCTACCCACTGCCACATTTCACTCCTTCATCTTTTGAATCAGCAACGACCAAATAAGGGTTTTTACACCTACAGTATCAGCTTTTATATGGTACATTGAATGTCATGAAAAGGCATTGTAACATTATTCATAAAACCCCACCAGCTAGATAGAAAGTAAGTGCGATTGGAAAAGTAGCTTCCACTATAATGCTTTGTGTTTTTGCCAATTTATACAGTCAACATCTATTCCGCTTAAAATGTGTATATGAACAATAAACTCTTGAAACCTGTTATTTATTTTCTATACAAATTAACCCTTTTTTGTAAGTGTATTAAACACTGTGAACATTTAGATTACATTTGTCTGTATTCTCTTGAAATATTGGAATGCATGAGGATTTATAAAACGTTATAATAAACACAACATTGTTTTCCATTTAGATACATGTTTTTATTCAGCAAAGTTCTAGACTATATGTACTTATAACCCGCACACTAATGTACAGAGTTGACATGTATCAATATTTAACACAATCGTTACTATACATATCTGTACACATGTAAAAGCCTTTAATTTGAAATTATACTGTCAGCTTTTTCCATGTTCCTTTTACAATGTTATTCTTACATTTGTATTCTATTATTATTATTGTTATTATTATTATTATTATTATTATTATTATTATCCTTGTATGAAAACGTTTTATACTTGTTGCCCCTAATCCTAACCCACTGAATGTCCTTATCTTATATTATCTTATCTACCAGCCAACAGTTTATAACGGAGTACATGTTTACATATGTTTCGTATTTTTGACATTTGCAGTCCGTACATGACAGGGTTCAAAAGTGGCTGCAGTATCAGAAAATACAGTGACAGAATAATACGGAGCACCCTGTGAACACCGCTCATATCAAACCTACTCTGAAGTACTTCAAAGCCGCAGCCAAAAGAAAAGTTAAACAGGGAAACAAGGTGAGGTGTGCAGGTACTGAGAGCTTTCTGTCTGGTCTGTTTGGAACCAGAGAAACATACTCTGAGGATCCTCATGTAAGAGAAGAGGATTGGAAACAAAGGGACTAAGATTGAGAGAGCAATGTTAAAAAATCCCAAAAAGTTGAACACCTGAGTGTCAGAACATGCCAACTTCACAACAGCATAGTTACTACAATACAAACTGTTAATGGTGTTTCTACAATATTTCAAACCGATGTTTAAGCATACATTTATTAAAACTTTCACATAACAGTACAACCAAACCAGAATAATACAAATGACCCCTTTGTTAGAAGTCATACGCCTGTTATATTGCAGAGGATAACAGATAGCAAGATATCTGTCATAAGACATGACGGCTAAATTACAAAATTGTATATTTGCATATGTAAACAAGCAGAAAATCTGCAGGAAGCAGAGCGGAGCAGAAACAGTGTGAATGTCAGAGAGGATCTGGACCAGAAGGGATGGAAACAACCCTGTACTACCATACAGTTCATTTACAAACAGGCTGCACATAAAAAGGTACATGGGTTCATGTAAGCTCCTGTTCACACAGATAACCACAATCAGAGACGTGTTGGCAACAACAATCACAATGTACAACATGGCAGTTATCATGAAACACAAGTACCTCAAATATCCAATATTCAAATAAGCTCCAAGAATGAAATAGGATACAGTTAGTGGAGTTGAATTGGACATCATTCTTAGAGGTTAAACGTTAGTATATCTGAGCACATTTGAAATTCACAGTCTTAACTTACAAATCCCCCCCGGAGTGTGTCAGGAACTGTACATGAATGCAACATGAGCACATCACACACAGTGCAGTGTCTCTCACCTGCTGTGCTGCAGACTGCTGCAGTCCCTTCTGTCAGCTGCAGAGACTTCTGCTGCTTTAAAGCTTCCAGAACACCAGAACCCAACAGGCCAGGCCCCCTATCCATACACACGCTATCATTTTAAAGATATTGACAAATATTGCATATCCACTGGAAAGAGGACACATCTCTTTTCTCATCAATCAATAATAATAATACATTTAATGTATATCAATACAGACTAAACGGCTAAAAGGAATCTCACAAATGTTGGACAAACTATAAATTATGTTTTCACAAAATACTACTAGTAGACGGATTCACGACTGAAATTTACTGAAAAGCAAAAACTATCATCACTGTTTTCGGGGCGATGAGTCTGGACTCCCAAGACCATTCCTTTCAGGGGCTTTCCAGTTGTCAAGAAAATCCGGGAGAGTGCCCTTATTTGATCCTTTTTCACGCCCAGCACAATGCTGCAAGAAGTTTAGCTCGACCCCCTTCCCCCGAGGGGATACAGATTTTGGGACGGTTGGTCCAACTTGACGGCCCACATCTGACAAACCTGGCAAATTAACCTTAACCCAAAAAGGCCAAATCATTACATTCACCTGTTGAAGGTCAGGATCATCTCTATGGTGCATCTGTAGAAGGTCAGGATGCTCTCTATGGAGCACCTGTAGAAGATCAGGATCCTCTCTATGGTGCACCTGTAGAAGGTCAGGATCCTCTCTATGGTGCATCTGTAGAAGTTGCAGAGTATCCTGGAGTACATGTTGAACCTCCTCAGCCAGCGGACAGAGATGGAGAAAGAGGTTGTTATCCTGGATGTCAGGTTTTCGACCTCCTCTCTGTACGCCGCCTCGTCGCCGTCGGTGATCTGGCCGATGACGGTCGTGTCGTCAGCAAACTTCACGATGGTGTTGGAGCTGTGTATGGCCACACAGTCGTGTTTGAACAGGGAGTAGAGGAGAGGGCTGAGCATGCATCGTTGAGGTTCAGGGTGGAGGGTGTGATGTTTCCCACCCGCACTGCCTGGGGTCTGCCCGCCAGGAAGTTCAGGATCCAGTCACAGAGGGCGCTGTTGAGCCCGAGTTCTCTGAGCTTGATGACCAGCTTGGAGGGCACAATGGTATTGAATGCTGAACCTCAATCGAGAGCTTTTGTCACGAACTGCCTGTGTTTTATTTTTGTCCTGTGTAGATCTGTCTTTTTGGTTTCGTGTTTTAGTCTGAAAAGTGTTCACCCCACCGTCTTGTCTGTTGCTTCCTGTCTCTGTGTTCCCTCCTGCCTGATTACCTGATTGTGTTCACCTGGTGCCCCTGTGTTTTCTCCTCCCTCCTCACCTGTGTCTTGTTTGTTTGATTAGTCCTGTGTGCATTTAGGTTCTGCTTTTTCTGTTAGTCTTTGTGAGATCCTTGTTGTTGTTGTTGACTGTGTTCACGGAGAGAGAGTTCTAACCTCGTATCCGTTTCTGCATTTGGGTCCTGCCTGCTTCGCTCACCCCTGACAGAAGGATCTCACCAGAAATGGACCTAGCAGTATTTTTTGAGGATGAGGTTGGTGAATTATCCTATCCAGGGCTCATGGTAAAGAGGCTCAGGAGGCTACTCTTTCAAGGGCACGCCGGGAAGTTGCAGATAAGCCCTGGTTAAGGAGCTCACTGCCTGCATTTTTAAGGGACTTTGTAACTCCTCCCGATAAACTGCACGCCTGCTTTAGTCCAGTCCCGGCCCCAGCAGCCATGCTTCCGGCTCCAGTCCCAGCTCCAGTCCCAGCTCCAGTCCCAGCTCCAGTCCCAGCTCCAGTTCCGGCTCCCCTGGCCCACTCCGGCCCCTCGTGTCCTGTCGGCGTTCCGGCCCACTCCGGCTCCCCGTGTCCTTTCGACGGTCCCGCAGACACCATGTCCTGTCCTGTTGGAGGTCCTGCCGACACTTGTTCGGCCGGGGATCCTGCCAACTCCGTGTCCTGTCCTGTTGGGGGTCGCCGACTTCTGAGTTCATCTAGCTTATTTTCAATCGATTGAACATTAGCCAGAAGAATACTTTTGAAAACTGGGTCAGTTTTCTCGTTTCCTCAGTCTGACTAGCAGCCCGGCCCGGGACCCTCACTTTGTCTTCCTCCTGCGTCTCTCAGGTAGGACAGCAGCAGGCAGCCATGGCGAATCTCCATTGTCTGACGTGGGCTGTTGTCCACAAAGTTTCTGATCTCTAGAAGTTCCTCTCTGCTATATTGTTTAGCAGAGTTGGTGCGGTCGGTTTGCATGTTGCGGACACACCGCAAAAAGTAAATAAACACTGAAAGAATACGAAAAGAGGCAAAGTTGGAGAGGAGCCAAAAGACAATGCAGCCATCTTCACCGGCGCATTACGTTTTATTTAAAACGTCTTCATAGAAAGTGTGGCACAAAAAGAAAGGCTCATAACTCACCAACAATTAATTCAATCATCATACATTTTGAGGCATATTTTCAGTCCTTGTAATCCTAACCCCAACACATTCTCTATGGGGGAATATTAACTGAGATGTGAAAGTTCATATTTTGTAATGAATGTTGGTGTATGAGTTGCAGTGAGTTGGAACTTGGTACAAACCTCATTAAGAGATTTGTAATGACTGAATGAACACCAGTAAATGACTCAATAGCACGACTCAGGGACAGAGGCTTAGGTTGCAAAAGGGTCTTTATACAAGATTGGTATAATAGATATTAAAAATTAAAGTTATTATAATCAAACATAATATTGTATTATCCACAATGTAAAAAACATCAAATGTCATGTTGCCCTAGAAAGAGTTTAAGGTTTGTTATAGTTTATCGCTATAGAGTGGTGCAGTGATGACGCATTTTTGGAGTTCGACCCAGAAGGAAGCTGCCGGTTCCCTCGACAAAAAGCAATGGGATTTCTTCATAGGATTTTTTAATATTGTAATAAATAAACACGACTTCAACGTCACGCCAACTTAAGACCCATATTCAAACATACAGATTCAAAATGGAACGAGTTGAAGCGTTTGTTTGAACAGTTTGCAGGAGGCAGGTACTTGCTTTCAAGCAGAACAGAAACTAACTTAGAGGAGTGTTCACGTGTTCGGCGTAATGACGTACAACGGCCTCCACGACTTCTGTAGTCCTATTCAGCCACTTGGTAACAACCATCGTTTTTCAGACACGTCAACTCTTCAGAAATCACCAGTGGGGTCACTGCTTTATTTCTTTATGTCTTTATTAGGATTCCCATTAGCACTAGCATGAGCATTGGCTATTCTTCCTGGGGTCCTCACACACACAAAACATACATAAACATACATACAAACAACAACAACAAAATTAAAACAAAACAAAACAGCTCATAATTTCATCCAATTTACAGTGCTGTATGAATTGAAAACTAAAATATTCATCAAATGTTCGCCATCCTAAGGCCAAACAAAAGTAAGTACAAATAAGTGTACATAATAATACATGCATACATAGCCACAGGCACAGTTCAAATGTACTTTATAATACTTAAATAATTTCTTTGCAACCTTTTGAAATGTACTTGAGAATGTTCCTGAATGATATGGATGGGTAAAGAGTTCCAGCTGACCATGGCTCTGGACATGACTGTTTTCTACTGCGCTATAAACCTTTGTGATAATATATCTGGTGAGTGAGTCACTGTAATATTTCTGATAAAATGTAACAAAATATAAGTTGACCTCTGTCTGACACTTAACTATTTCAGTGTCTCCAGCATTTCAGTGACTCTGGTTATGTTGGAGCACTGCCGTGCACATCGTGCTGCCTTATTTTGTGCTACTTGTAGTATGTTTAAAAAATATCTGCAGCACTAGACCATATAACCAAACAATAATCAAGCTGCGACAGAACCAAAACATCCAGAAGTTGTCTGATATCTATTGGCAAATATTTGACAATTATGTGTACAAGTGACACACCCCTTCCAATTTTACATACAACATTATCAATTTGTTTTGACAAAGATAATTTATGATCCACTCCAGGGTTATACCTAGCAAGTTTGTCTCCTTGACCTGTTCAATTTGAATATGGTTTAAATGTAGTTGCAATTTGGTTCACCTTAATAAAGATTTCGTTTTTCCAGCATTAAGTAACAACTTATTACTTTTGACCCACTCGGATATCAGTAGTAGATCTTTATTCACAACATTTGTCAACTCTCTTATAGGCGTTGCTGCACAATACATTGTTGAGTCATCTGCATACATTACAATTTGGGCTTTTTCTAACACTAATGGTAGGTCATTTGTAAAAATAGAAAATAAAAGTGGTCCCAAACACCTACCCTGAGGTACTCCACAAGTGACTGGGTATTTCTCAATCTCGAGGACGCTTGCTTGGTAGCACATGTCTTCCGAGTCACTTGCTTCAGAAGCGAGGCAAGAATACTTCCTGGCATTCGGAAAACGAAGAGTGGAACAGGCTAGCAAGTGTGCAGGTGTGCGTCATATGAGAGGCCCCGCCTTTCCGCCACAGATTTGGGGAAATTGGTCCGTGCGCAAAGCATTGTGGGGATTTTAAGACCACGGAGTCTACACATGTGCAGCCTCAACATTTCTCCAAACGAAGTACGCCGGCCTCGGTAGGATTCCAAGTATGCTGGACATTGGAACAGTACTTCGGCTGCACTCGATGACGTAGCATGCTTGAAATAGTGGCTCTGGAGCAGCTTTACTCGAGATTGAGAAACACCCACTGTCTTTATCTTTGACAGACTTCCATTAAAAAAAACTGTTTGACTTCGATTTGTCAGGTAACTTTTGAACCACCTCAGCAAATCAAAATTAAAACCATATTGTTCCAGCAAAGAATGGTCAATAACATCAAAAGCAGAACTAAAATGAAGTAGTAGGAGGAGACGTGTGCAGTCAGCATGTCGTTGTGTCCCTGGGCAAGACACTTCACCCCAAATTGCTCTTGTGGGGATTGTCCACAGTATTGAGTATGTAAGTCGCTTTGGATAAAAGCGTCTAACTAGTGTAATGTAATGTAATGTAATGTAATGTAGTACTACACCCACTAACTTCCTATTATCTAGTTCGCCCTTCCAGTCATCTGTCATTTGTGTTAAAGCGCTGCATGTCGAATGGCCAGGTCTGTAAGCATGTTGATACACAGTGTTAAGGTTGTTACCTTCAAAGTATTTTTGTATTTCATTGAAAATTATTCCCTCCATTATTTTTGCTAACGCTGGTAACAAACTAACCCCCTGATCCCACCGAGCGCTTCTACGCCACGCCACGCCACGCTACGTTCCGTCTGCTGGGTTTTTAGCGTTCGCGGCCACTCTAGTCAATGGGTGCTATTCCATCAGACCCGCTGCGCCACGCTACGCCACGCTACGCCGCAACTCGAAGCGTCCCAGAAGCTCCTCGCCGCAAGGAATTTCTAAAATATAGGATGAATCCTATTTTTTACGCGGCGCAGCCGTAAGGTAATGTCGGGCAGGCAGGAAGTGGAACGTTCAGACCATATATAGCATATATACACGCACACTTTTGCAGCCCCTATCCCTCCGTGGTCTTTCAAGTAGGAGGAGAAATGCCAGCGTTCTCCTCCGGTTTACAGGCACTGTGTAAATTATATATATAGAATAATTATGATGATGAATGCATTGTTTTACCACTAAAATACAGCAACATATCTTTGATTCATGTCGTTTATAACTGGGATATTACAATTATTCTTAACTTTGTCTGTAGTCTACAACACAACAAAATAGGAAATAACAACAATAAACACGATTTAAACAGACACAAACATAAACCATGTAACTACGTAGCCTACTTGTAGAAGTACAAATGTCCAGGAAATATTCCAAAATCAACAACAACTGCGAGGCTGCACATATGACGCTCCGCTTCCACAAAGTTTTGAAACGCGCCAGGTGGGTTACGACGCAGGAGGAGGTCGCAGCACGGCGTAGCCACAACGTAACGTAGCGCAGATGCTCGCAGTGGGATCAGGGGGTTATTTGGCGGCTATTTGTACCAGAAAATGGTCCAGCTGGATTTTTTGCAAGTGGAATCATTTTTGCTATTTTCCATGCCTGTGGGCAAATACATTTTTCAATACTCAAATGTATAATATGGCAGATAGGCTCTGCAATAAAATTAGCAACATATCTAAGAAATGTACCAACTAAATTATCCACACCTGGTGGTTTATCATTACATTTACCTAGTAGACATTCAACATCTGTAATTGTCACTTTTTGTATTTAAACACACATACACATCTTATTTTTCATAATTAAATCATTTTTTACAAATGTGGAGTTACTGTTTATAGTTTGATTAATATTTCTCCTCAAATGATTCACTTTATCAAGAAAATAGTCCTTCAAATAATTAGCAATTTGTACTGGTTTAGTCAAAAATATCCCTTCCACCTCAAAATATGTTGAGGTGGATTTCGGCTTACGGCCCATCATGCCATTCACTAAAGTCCACAGTTTTTTCTTGTCATCCTTTATCTCTTTAATTTTATTTCCATAATACAATTGTTTGTTTGTTTTATTTATTGCTGTAACATAATTCCTTAACCTTCTATAAATGTGCCCATCTGACTCATAACTTGGTGAGAGAGCTACATTTTTTTGCATCATCTCTTTGTTTCATGAGATCCCTTAATTCATCATTTAACCAGGGTGCTCTAAAGTTCCTTACTGTCTGCTTTCTAAGTGGAGCATGTTTATCAATCACCTGCATAAATAACAAATTAAAGACATCAAGAGCATCATCTGGATCGACTTTCTCAAAAACATGATTCCAACATATCTTTTGAACATCCTGTATAAATGACTCTTCACAAAATATTTCATTGATCTCCTCACAATTACTTTCGGTCCAGCTTTCTGCACCTTTGTCTTTCTCACGATAATTATTAAATGATGACCAGTACACCCTACTGGAATTGATTTTGCCTTTGAACATACATGGCTAAGATTTGTAAATATATGATCAATACAAGTTGCACTTTTTGACCCATCTTTCTTTATACATATCCTAGTAGGTTTAGTCACCAGTTGTACCAAGTTACATGCATTAGTTAATGTCCGCAGCTTGTTTTTAAGGGCACAGTGCAACATATTCCAGTCAATGTTTAAATATCCGATAAAATAAATGTCTCTGTCAAGATCACAAACTTTATCTAACATTTCACATAATTTGTCTAATTAAGTTAGGTTTGCATTTGGAGGTCTGTAACAACATCATACTGTACCAACAAAGGTTTCAATATCAGCAGACATCAAATGATATCTCACTTTAGCTGGTATTTGCTTTTGAATGTATACTGCCACCCCACCTCCATATGCATTCCTGTCCTTTCATCTAAGTGAGTTTCAGATATTGCTAACAAATGAATACCACATGATAATATTTCCTCTATCTCAGACACTTTATTTCTTAGACTACAAATATTTATATGAGCCAATTTGAACCCTTTACTTGGTAACTTCTTCGACATTAAGGTGGCAACCAGCCTTGCGCATCCTGACGTCATTGATTAGGGCTCTCTTCCTGGCAATATCCGGAGTAATATCAGGAAATATCTTCACTCGAATGTCACGGGAAATAATCTCTCCCTTGCTTCTTGCCAGCTTCAAGATAGCTTCCTTAGCTTGATATCTCTGCATAGTGACAATCATAGGTCTGGGTCTCAAATCAGTCCCCTACCCAACAACCCTGTATGCAATCTCGACTGCCGGTTCACATGAGAGCTCACTTCCGAACACCTCATTTAAAAAGTCTGTCACAAAGGCAATGGGATCGCTCTTCTCAATGTCCGTTTTCAGTCCAATCACACGTAGATTAAACTTTCTTCTTTGAATCTCCATCGTCTCTATTTTGCCTTTGAACTCTTTGTTTTCCTTCATTAGATTGCCATTTGCATTTTCGAGTATAGCAACCCTACAATCCATGTCGGTTATCCCCTGCTCCATATCACCGAGCCTCTGACAACATCGAGTTCTCCCTTTAAAGCATCAAGCTGCGGCTGGAATCTCTCGAAAGCAGCCCCTATCTCCTCTCTTATTATGGAGCGTATTAGTACCGACAGCTCAGAGTGGTTCACCTGCGAGGCCCCGCTCTCCATGGCG
>CALSBZ010037108.1:44755-57180 GCA_943591055.1 Gobionotothen gibberifrons | reverse complement strand
ACAGCTCAGACTGAGAGGCTCTGATAACTACAGCTCAGACTGAGAGAGATAACTACAGCTCAGACTGAGAGGCTCAGATAATTACAGCTCAGACTGAGAGGCTCAGATAACTACAGCTCAGACTGAGAGGCTCTGATAACTACAGCTCAGACTGAGAGGCACTGATAACTACAGCTCAGACTGAGAGGCTCTGATAACTACAGCTCAGTGAGGTAAAGTCTCTGAGTGATATATAGTTAACTTTAATCTAAGTTATCTCGGTGGGTCTCAACGGTTTGGTCATCATTTATGTAAACAAATATGTTCAAGGCACACCTTTATATCATTATTGTATTTATAAAAAAAATAACAGAATAAATCAAAAGGTATGAAATCGCTCCAAAGAATACTATAGGACAGTAAGACAAAATACAGTTTTAAAAGGGGAGTGATTAGTAAAATATGCATAAATAAAAAGAAAAAATTATACAAGATCAACTTTAGAAACCTTTTGCAAAGTACAAGTCCCTACAGACTGAACCACTGCCGCCCCAATGCCAATATTGGTAATGCAAACTGAATTTAAAAGGTTGTTAATTGGACTTCCAGTGGCACCATGCGCACGTAAGACGCAAGGTTTTGTGCTCCGCGGATTTAGTGCCCTACCAAACGATGTATGTATCAAAACTCGGCAAATGAACGCCCAACTACACTCTGAGCATGAGCCCTAGTGGAAGAACAACTGAAATCAGAAATCATCTAAAAATGAGAAGAAATCAGTGAAAACAACTACCGCTAGCATTAACGCGCCTAGCATGGCTAAGTCTGTCGTAACAAGCAAAGCAAGGGGTGCTGCTGGGACGAGCATGGAGGACATTCTACGATCAATAGAGAAATCGAACCAAGAAATACGAAGGGAAATTCAACTGATGAGAGAAGATGTAAAAGTATTCAAAGGTCAAATTAGTGAGTCATTTAATAGACTGGAAACATCGGTCGGCGGTCTAAGTACACAGCTAACAAAACTGGAGAAGAGGGTCGTTGACGCGGAAGAGCGTATCGGTGCCACGGAGGAGAAGGCCGCGACCCATGGCAGAGCCATTAGCTTTCAACTGCAACAAGAAGCTGAGCTCATGGAAAGATGTGAGGACCTCCAGAACCGGACGAGAAGACAAAATCTACGACTATATCAGATCCCTGAAGGCTCGGAGGGAAGGGATATGGTGGCCTTTATTAAGAAGCTACTTCCAACCGTGTTGCCCTCACTACCGCTGAAGGAAGATGACATCAGAATCGACCGTGCCCACAGGACACTTACCCCGAGATCGAAAGAGAATGCCCCCCCTCGCCCCATTTTGGGATTCGCTGATCCTACGGCAGGCCTGGACACAGGGCCAAGTGAAGATGGGTGACAGACAAATTTACTTCGACAATGACTACTCACCTGAACTGCAGAGAAAACGTGCCCAGGTTAGATATGTCATCAAAGAACTCAAGCAGAAGAATGTCAAAGCGAAGTGCCTATACCCAGCTCGGCTGAGGATGATGGTGGGCTCGGTGGAAAAAACATTTCCGACACTGATGGAAGCCGCTCCGGCTCTTCAGAAAATGAACATTCAGATCCGAGTTGATGAGCGGGACAAACTTCAGAGTGAGTTGACCAGACGCCGATGGGAGAGACAGGACAACAGCAGAGGGAAAAATGGGAACTTGCTGTCGGAGGAGGACTGTAGGGTTTTCTTCCCTGGAAACGGCTGACAGGCACGATGAAGTAAGCTTGATCATTCAGTCAGAGATGAAGATTTGTGAATAACGTTTTCTAGAAGGGCTCATTATTATTATTATTTTATTTTATTTTACATTAGCCTACACTATATTTTATGTTTAAATTTTGCCGAGTACAGAATGTTACGTTACTAGCATAATGATCGTTTGGGTTAGGATCTGCGGTTGCGACTGACTAACAAAACGAGTGACTCACACTCAGCCCTAGGGCCGCAGCAGTATAGCCAACGAGCTGGGTCTGCTATTACACGTTGTGTGTTTATCCCAGAGAGATGCCTGGCTGGCAACGCAATCACACAACGTCACGTCCGTTAATTCCACATCCACCTGGATTAACATTGATTTAATACATTAATGTAGCCTTTGTTTCTGCTAAAAGAGGTGTCGACCAGCTGGGGGCAACAAGAACATGTTCACAAAACCTATCAATGTCGTTTAATCAACAAGGATAATCTGGTGTTTTTGAGTTGATGAGTAGTGGAGATATCACTCTCTCTGTTACTCTTTACTCCTTTACAGCTGATAGGACCGTTACAATGTATGACCCTGCACATGACATTTTCAGTTTAATTAGAAGGCCCTGCAATGACAGCAAGGACGAAAGGTAGACCTATATTGGATAATATAACTGTAGTTAGTTACAACATTAAGGGATTGGGAAATCCTATTAAGAGGAAAAAAATACTTTCTGGCTTTGAAATGTTCAATTGCAATGTTACAAGAGACCCATATGTCTGAAGTTGAGCATTTAAAGTTGAGGAGAGACTGGGTGGAACAGGTGTACAGTGCATCGTATAAGGGTGGGAGAAAGAGGGGGGTTGCGATCTTATTCAGTAGGTCTGTGTTCTTTACCAGTGAAAGAGTAATTCAGGACGAGGAAGGCAGATATGTCATGGTGATAGGCACGATTGGGGAAGATAAATTCACATTTCTAAATGTATATGCCCCGAATGAGGACTGTCCCGAATTGCTGCCAAATTGGCAGAGGAGGGGGAGGGAACTATTGTGATTGGGGGGGACTTCAATTGTGTATTAAATTCGAGCATGGACAGATTGCCTGCTAAGAAGGGACTCAGATCTAGAAAAACAACCACTGCCCTGGGGATGTTAGATGGACTGGGTTTGGTAGATGGACTGGGTTTGGTAGATGGACTGGGTTTGGTAGATGGACTGGGTTTGGTAGATGTCTGGCGATGTCTCCATCCCAAAGATAAAGATTATACATACAGATCTCTAGTTCATGGGAGTTACTCTAGAATAGACATGTTTTGCCTATCTAAGGTTGACATGCATAGAGTAACAGAATGTAAGATAGAACCAATCACACTGTCTGACCATGGCCCCATCACAATGAAAATGAACCTAGGTCAGGATAGACAATTCAGATATTGGAGGCTTAATGTCTCAATATTATGATCCCCTGATGCAACAGGAATTACGTGACGACCTAAAGGAGTATATTGATATAAATGATAATGGTGAGGTTACTCCTTCTATTTTATGGGATGGTTCTAAAGCTGTAATGAGGGGAAAGATCATTCAAATTTCCTCTAGATTAAAAAAACAAAGAGGCGAGGAGACTTAAATTAGAGACTGAAATAACTAGACTTGAAAGGGAACACAAAGTATCGAGGGACAGGGTCACACTGGATTTGTTAAAACATGAAAAACAAAAATTAGATGATCTACTTACCTATAAGGCAGAGGGAGCGCTTAGATTTGTAAAAAGAAAGTATTATGAAATGGGTAATAGAGCGAGTAGGTTATTGGCCTTTCAACTATGCAAGGCTCAATCTAGCCGAGTGGTTTCTAAAATTAAACATCCAGACACAAAGAAAGTTACATCTCAGTCTAAAGAAATAGCAGAGGCATTTGCTGTGTAATACAAAAAGTTATATGAGGGCCAGGAGGTACAAGGGAAAGAGGATAAGATATCACGTCTCCTTGACTCGGTATAACAAATTGTCACAGGAGGAGGCTGACATGATGTGTTCCCCCATTACAAAGGAAATAATAGATAGTATTGGTAACCTCAATAATAACAGATCTCCCGGTATTGATGGGTACTCGGGGGAGTACTATAAAGTTGTTGTGAATGAGTTGGCACCAGTCCTATGTCGGGTATATAATTATGCATTGGATGAAGGAGACCCACAAAAATCCTGGTCAGAGGCAATCATTACAGTTATTCATAAAGGGAAGGACCCCACACAATGTATGGGTTATCGGCCCATAAGCCTTCTCTGTCAGGATTTAAAAATCCTGACCTCTATTCTGGCTAGTAGAATACAGAGGTGCATTAGGAAGCTAGTACACCCAGACCAAACAGGATTCATTGCTGGGCGCCATGGTACTAATAATGTTAGAAGAGCTCTCAATTTACAATCACTTGCAGCCGGGAGGAAAACCCCATCAATGCTTCTCAGTCTAGACGCAGAGAAAGCATTGATAGATTAGATTGGACATTTCTGCAGAGGACACTGTCACATATGGGCTTTGGTCAGACCTTTATTAACTGAGTCAAAGTGTTTTATAATAACCCAAGATCGAGAGTTAATGGCCACTGCTCGGATTTCTTTGCGTTGGGAAGGGGGACGAGGCAGGGAGATGCTCTATCCCCAGCCCTGTTTACCCTTAGTATTGAACCCCTTGCAGAACTAATCAGGAGTAATCCTCATATACAGGGAATAAAGGATGAGGATGGGAATCAACATAAGGTGGGTCTATACGCGGACGATATAATATTATTTCTGGAAAATCCGGAGTCCTCTGTCCCGGCCCTCCTACAAAATCTGGAAGAATATGGCCTGGTATCTGGATATAAAATGAATCCCACTAAGTCAGAGGCAATGATGATCTCGGGGATGTGGCCAAGTCAACTTGATAGTACAGTGTCCTTTCACAGGTCTGGTCAGGGATTTCGATACTTAGGGATTGCACTCACCCCCAAAATAACACAGTTGTTCCAAGCTAATTATAAAAAGATATTTGAGGTGTTTAAAACGGACTTAACTAGATGGGATGTGCTGCCGTTGTCACTTTTGGGTAGAATAGAGGCTGTAAAAATGAACAACATATTACCCAGACTTTTGTTTTTGTTTCAATCTCTGCCTATTTGGGTCCCGGCATCTGCCTTCAATATGTTGGATAAGCTTATATCTACATGTATATGGCAGAATAAGAGACCGAGGGTGAGATATAAAACACTTACTCTTGGGAAGGACCAGGGCGGGCTCAGCCTTCCCAACATAAAGCACTACTTTTGGGCGGCGCAATTAACAGCAGTAGTAGCCTGGATTCGCAATGACACAGAGACAGGATGGGTTAGTATAGAGCAGAGCTCATTACCAGGGATACTGTTAGTAATTTAAATCAATGTTTTATGGCATAATTTAGTTTAAACATTGCCATCAGTTTAAATGCTGATTTATACTGAAAAAACAGAAGTTTTCGCGCACAATGTCTGATGTCAAGCTTTTATTGTGAAAATACTTCCGGTTAGCCAGTGATTAAAAGTTTATTTTGAATAGCTATTCCGGAAGGGATCTCCGAAATATCAACAGTTGCTTGACTTCAGCCATTTAAGGGAAAATAACGTTTATAGCCGTTAAAATGCAATAAATGAAAAGTCATGAAAGAGAACATGAGAAGAAATGGCGTGTTTAGATATGTATTGAATGTACAATGTAAAAATGCTCTGTTTTACGCGATGTCGGACATTGAAGACTAAGGCCGTTGGCCCCCTCCCCCCTACAGCACGAGAGTGTATAAAGCCGGCTGGAGGGCACAGCTTGGTCTCTTCTTCACCTGATCCCGGAGGACACGCTGCAGCTGTGTTCCTCCACTGACTGCTTTCTGTCTGATTCACTACCGTGCCTTAATTTGATTAAAGTAACACCATTTTGAAACTTTTAGTCGAGACTCATTGATCTCTTTATTTTAAAACTTCTCTCCTGGACGCAAGAATAACGAATAAGCTAACAATACCTTTGTCCACTAGAATTGATGGAAATCTAGAATTCCTCCCCTCAATAGCGGACAGTACCTTTAAGAAGTGGGCAGACAGAGGTCTAAATATTATTGACCAATTATTTTATGATAATATTTTGCAGCCATTTTCCTATCTCCAGGAGAAGTTTCAGTTACCATCGTGTGACATGTTTAGGTATTTACAGATTAGGCATTACATTACAAAACATAGAGATTGGAACATAATCAAGAATTCCCCAACAAACATTGAAACATATTGTATCAATATAATTAGGCACAATATACCGACTAAGAATCATGTTTCCCATATTTATAGGAACCTATTAATGGATTTACCGGATAACACCTTCCACATTAAAAATAAATGGGAGTTAGAGTTGAATATTATAATTGAAGATGGGGAATGGGAAACTTTGTGTTAGGGCTGTCACAAAGGTATAAACAGTAATATGTGGAAGGAGTTTGACTGGAAGACAGACACGGTTCTTTAGGACACCCTTGATAATTTCCAAATGTATAGACACCCCCACAGCAAAGTATTGCTGGAGGGAGTGCGGCCTGATTGGTGACCACTCACACATATTCTGGGACTGCCCAAAGATGGTCTCTTTCTGGCATGGGGTAAAGGAGGAGATAGACAGAATTATGGGAATTGATCTACCGCTCAACCCTAGTCACTTTATACTTGATCTGGTTGCAGAGGATGTATGTAATAGAAACCAGAAGTACCTGTTGCATATACTCCTGATGACTGCTAGGAAAATGGTAACATTTAATTGGAGGAAGCCACAACACTGGCACAATGGAAACTAAAATGAAAGGAGGTATATGGGATGGAGGCTCTGACTGCCCAATTACAATTAATGACAGGCCTGTTTCAACAGAGGTGGTCTCCCCTGACAAGGTATTTCTCTGCCTGAGAAAAATCCCAGATCCTGTGATGTATGTGTGGTATTATTTTTAATATAAGAAATAACCGCTAGCAAAAAAAGCACTGCGTATTTGTAAATCAACAAGTTTATGATATCATAAAGGCTCTAGTAATTCTGACTATAATATAATTTGTGTGTTTAGTCAATCATTAGTTGCTTGACATTTCCTAAGAAAATGTAAGAAAAAGATATATTTCCTGTGGAAATGATGATTAGTTATTAGTTATTACATTAATGAGTATTGCCAGTTCTGCACAACCCTCCAAATATTTTGCACATTTTGACACAAGCTACTTCTCATCCACTTTCCATAACAATACTGCACATCGTGTTTTGGTATATCCAGATTTCATGTAAATCATCTTAATGTATAACAGTTTTTTATAATAGTTTTTATTGTATGGTTGTTTTTCTTATTTCGTATCTTATATCATTCTTTAGCTGTGTTTATGTATGCATCATGTTGACCTACTTGCTAATAAATGTGTTTCTGGTTCTGATGCTGATTCTGAATAGAGTGATGCATTGGAGAAGTATTTTGGTTGGCCGACCCGGAAGTAAGCATCACAAAGGCTCCCTCGACAAAAAGCTATGGGACTTTTCCATTGGATCTTTGGAATAATGCAGAAAATAAGCTCTGTGGCAAACACAAGTTATGATACTTTAACTGGATACTCTTCACATATTAACACCAGTTCTGTAATTGCTGAAGCATGCAATTGCTTATGTTGCTATTATAAGGCTAATAAATGTGAACATGTCCTAAAGTCAAGTTAACCATAGACCTTATTTCAGGCACCAATTAAAAAGAACATTGACTTTGAGACGAGATGACTGTAAGTTTTGCAATACTGGAATCATTTCCAGGATTCCGGGACTCATTCCTGCACCACTTTGTGGCTTATTCTTTCAGCTGAAACCCTTGCTTTAGCTGATTATATCCTATAATCCCTCAAAGCATACACAGAACTACCTGATTACAGAAATGCATGGCAAAGCATAAATCTGCAGGACATTAAGCGCACCCCTCCTCACACTGGCCCCATCACAGATAAATCAGTACCATCGAGGCGCCCGCTTCCCCTCTTTATAATAATAATAATAATAATACATCTTTATTTATATAGCACTTTTCATACAGCAGGTGCAGCTCAAAGTGCTTTAATAAAATGGCACACATTACAAATGTAAACAGAAAGCAAGAAATTCCCGTCAGATCAGATGGTAAGACCTTTTAGAAAACATGCAACATAGCATGTAACATTTGAACGGTTTAAGAGACACAAGGAGGTAAAACGTATGGTAATACATATACATACAAAAAAAGATCCCTTTCGGAAAAATAAAGCAAGACATAAGACAAAATTAATCGATAAAACAAACAAAAAATACTTCATAAATTCTCTGAAGCGATACCAGAGATAGAGTTTACCACGCTAACCTCAAACCATGTTCATAGTAGAGGCCTGATCCAGATCTATTGTTTACCTGGAGAGCCCCTGGATGAAGACACTGTTCCTTATAGTGCTACACTGAATAATATCAAAGTATAATATGATAAACTAAATGTTGCCACATATGGATGTGCATGACAGATAAGCTGACCCCACATAGACTCCAGCATGCAGAATGGGCACTTCTTTAAGTACCTGCTATCTTCCCTCCGTTGGCCCTAACAAGATAAATACTTCCCGCCAGGCTCCTGAGGGTATTCCTCCCATTGAAGGACAGTTTGATTTTGCAGACGGTGCATGGTGCCTGTGAGCAATGTGCTTAATCCCCTATTTATGCAAAAGGATTTCTGAGAGAGATGTAAAGGGGGCACTGTGACAGGAGCTTCCCAGTCCGCGCACACACTGGGACTCAGAAGGAGCATACATCTGTCTTAGGGAGCATTTGCTATGCTTATCTTAATTGATGGCAAGCTATTTCTGGCTGCTACGCAATAGCCTTTCACATTATTCCCCCCCTCCATCCCCCCCGCTCGTTTCTCTACTCCACCGGCTCTCTTTATGTCTCTCTTGCTCTTCCCCACTCTCAATTTCCTCTCTTTCTGTTTATCTCACTCTCTGTTCTTTAGTCCCCTTACTCTGTCTCTTACTCAATCTGTATTCTTCTGCTCTTCCAGCGTGATTTATTGGCTGTGGTCTACCTCGTCTGAATTTCTACCTACATAATGGAAATCATGTGATGGCTAATGCCAGCATAGATGCAGGCTAGCTCCCTAGAGGGACGTTTACAGGCCACATTTTCCCCGGTGCTCCAACACACACACACACACACACACACACACACACACACACACACACACAAAGCCACAAAGTATTGCCTACTATAAACATTATAGAGCACATCTGCAGTCTTTCCATGCAGATTTCCAGGAGTCAGCTGTTTCCAACCCAATGGTTTCAGTTTTAATCTCTTATCCCAGCCCCAGTGATCTTGCATCATGAGCATGGAACACTATAATACATCTGATTAAGTGAATGATGTACTGGCCTGTCTCTGATACATTATTGGTATCGATACCTATGTCCCACTTGGCTTATCGACACGTCCATTTATCAAAACCTCCCACAGGTTGGGCATGTTTTTCCACATGCGCAAACACCAGCTCACATAAGAGCTACATTTGGTGATTTCATTCTTTCAGACAGAATATGCCATGAATCTTTGATAGCTCTGAAGTACAGATCTCAAGGGATCTCCCATTCAGTCTTTCATGAGCTGTGATGAAAGAAGGCAGATTCTGTCCGAGTCTTTGAGGATCCAAGAAATACCGTCAGGATAGCAAGAAGGGTTTTTTAAATCAGTGTCTGGGTTTTTCAAATATTGCCGGATATTGTCTCTCATGTATGTAGGACATATATTATATGAAGTGTGTTTCCTTCCTGACTCAGAGAGGCACCCTGCTTTTATTCACTGGCTATCAGATGAATCAAGTGGTTGATCCGGATGATGTTGCAGTGAACCTGTAGGTAGATGAATGCTGAATCAGAGTTCAAATGTGAGAATGCATAAGAGCTGGAATGTACTGCAGGAACACCACCCAAGGAAATGTTAAGGGTGTGTTCACCTGACCAAGACGCTTTCGCCAGGAACGGCAATTGATTCCAAGAACCTGCTGATGATTTATTTGACTCTGCAGCTAATTCATGGTTTAGTTTTTAATATTAAATACATAACCAGAACATTACACAATTTGTTTGTAATACAATGATTGAGTGACTGGAGGAGTAAGTTAAATGAGATCAATTATTGTTTTATCTCCACTAGATAAATACAAGTTTTACCTGAGTTTAAAGTTTGTATTTTGTGCTGCCTAACAGAGAGGAGAGTAAACCAGCTGACGTCTGGACGGACTGCAGCACCTGTCAGAATGGGAAAGGGATTGATCACCTGGAACAGCTTTAACATTGACTCCTATCCTACTGGCGCCTTTCAGCAGGATAACATGTTTTTTCCTGAGAAGTTTGGACATCAGTCAGACATGTCTCCACACTTGGTTGAGGTGTCAGTGGAGGAGAGAGCAGCTCCACAGAGCTGAGAGGATGAGAGCGCGCCTCAGTGCCACCTGTAGCTGCTGACAGCTGTCATTCTGACAGGCTGACAGACAAGCCTTCCTATGAGCAAATGTCTCAATAAACCATGATGTGTTTCAGGTACAGATCTAATGTTGACAGATAATCAGTCCCTCTCTGCTCTACAAAGCTTTTTAGAGTTGTTCAGCTCCTTCTTTGAGAATTACATTCCACTACATTACTGTTTACTGCTTGAGGCCAACTATCAAGGTGTCCCTTGTAAAAGAGTGCACGTCAATTGTAGGTGCCATAATGCTACTTAGCCCGAGTTCATTATTATTATTATTATTATTTGTTTACGTAACTTTTATTTGTTTGTTGAGCACTTCCGGTAATTGTCACATGGGTGTGGTTTATGTATATAAGTCACCTGTTTCATTTTGAGTGCGGATGACAGAGCTTATTTTCCATAGTTACTGTGTTTTGATTTTGTTTATTAAATATCGTAAAACTATCTTGCTTCAGTATGGACTTTCTCTTTGGAAACGCGTCACAGTTTATAGCCAAGCTTAGCCTCTCGGCGACTCAAACGAAACTGGAAATTGAGCCGCCACATCTATGATTGTATCTATCCAAGAGGGCTCCGCCTGTGCTTATATAACAAGGGTTACCATACGTAACCCCTCGTTTTCTCCATTCCATCGATTTTATTTACTAGGTTCTTCCATTGTAAGTTTATTAAGTTATTATATTTTAGCCAATTCCTTGTAATTTGTTTATTGATGGCTATTCTTGTCACAAGCAATAGGTAGGAATATTTTTTTTGAAATGCCTCTGGTGTTTTCCGCAGTAATAGGGTTAATGGGTTCTTGTTTAGATTAATGCCCGAGATATTGGACATTTGTCCTGAAACTGTTTCCCAGAAGCCACACAAAATATTACAGGCCCAAAATATATGAGCATGGTTGGCCTTCTGCTCAGTGCATTCTCTCCAGCATTTTGAGGTCCAGGAAAAGTGAGGTTTGTTTGTATTTACTTTGAAATTGGGGTGTCTTAAAGTAACAAAATAAATCTCCCATGTGTATTCTTTCCAGTAGTTTGAGTTGGTTGTGTTGTGAATGTTTTTGCACATATGTGCCCAATCTACTATTGGTATATTGCAGGATAATTCATTTTCCCATTTATTTTTTACATTAATAATACTGTGTTCATCTTGATGTTTAAATTGTAATATTTTAACCATCTTAGTTAGACATTTTGTTTCCACTCCAGTGTCATAAATATTAATGGGTTGATGTCTTAAAAATATCTCTTTCTTAAAATGCTGGAAAGATAACTTCTCACTTAGAAGAATCTGAATAAATGGGATTTGGGTAAATCATATTGTAACGAAAGCTGTTCAAAGGATTTAATGTCTGTATCACCAACATTTGTCCAAATGTACTCAAGCCCTTGGTCTAAAAGTTGTAAAATGCACTAAAAGACAAATCCAGTTAATTTCCCTCATTTAAATGATCCGAGAACGAGAAATTGAAGGTGGGGCTTAAGGGAAACTCAGGCGCCCCTCTCTATTGGCCCAGATACGGTACTTTTGCTCTCAAGAGGCAGGCCATCTGGGCTTCATGTACCACTGAACAACTTTTATAGGAAAGAACGGGGTCCCGCCTCCAACGCTGTATTCAGTTGTCCCAATACATCCATAAAACTCACACCAGCATCGTGTTTACTTTATTAATTACGGAAAAACACTGGTTTAAGCTTATATTGCAGTGATGTGGTTACCAACGCAACGGCCACTTCTGTAACAGCCAACACAGCACTGTAAGTGCAGTTGTCCATGAATCCAGACACAGCATTAACATTGAACTGAGACCAGCTGCTGGCAGCCGTTTTACATTTCAGCAGGCATGTAGGTCACACACAGGCCATTATGAAGCTCATTGATGTGACAACTATGAGTCTAGGAATTATAGATAAAATTGTCCACTGTTCTACACTGCTCTTGGTTTGCTTCATCTATCATTCCATGCCTTCTTTTCTTTTTCTGGATTTTATTCAGAGGAGCGTCCACAAGCTTATCATCACAGTTCACAGTTCATCTGTGATTGCCTGAGCTCCATCTACCCTTCAATATCTCAAACACACAAACCCATAAAAGAGGTTTGCTATAGAGGTTTTTATACACACACACACACACACACACACACACACACACACA
>CALSBZ010037108.1:2837-24755 GCA_943591055.1 Gobionotothen gibberifrons | reverse complement strand
AGGTTAAACTCCTTATGAAGCGGTGAGGTGCCGCTCCACATTGCTTTCTTCCAGTCCCGCAAATCAAGCAAGAACGTGATTGGTCGATATTCATTGTGGGGGGTGGGGGGTGGGGGGAGGGGGGGGGAGCCGGGTGTTAGATAGATATTTTATGCATAGGGTAGATTCTTTACATTTCCTTTATTTTTGGTGTATTTTTTACATTTTGGATTTGCTTGGCGAGCTACTTATTGAGGGCTTGCGAGCTACCGGTAGCTCGCGATCGACGTGTTGGAGACCCCTGCTCTAGACTTAACGAGCTGCTCCATCCACACTAATGTGGAAGTACACTTTAGACAAACTGCTCTCATCTTCACATTTACCACACAAAACCCAAAAAAACAACATATATCAGTCCATTGGGGTTCCCTGATGCTCACGGTCTGTTAATTTTTTTATAGGAGCCATAGTTTTTGAACAGGTGGCAAAATTGTCAGATATGATCCTCAATGCATTCTTAATGGCACTCAGTGCTGCAGTTGGTTGCCATGGTGTTGCTGGGCAGATTGAAGGCTTTGATCTCTGGGCTCACACAGGTGTTAGGATTATTTGTTATGATTAGGTGCTCAGCACTGACAAACACACTGGACTTTAACTGTCTGATGGAGACTTCATACTGACTTCAACATGTTCCAAATATTTTATACATTATTGGTGACATTTGGTTTTAGTCAAAAAGTTTGCAGTCAAAATATTCTGCTGCTTTCCCAAGCCTTTTTACTTTATTTTCTCTTCTTAATACACATTCATTCACTACTACTTACATCTGATATTTAACTCCTTCAGCCTACTTTCAGCTGCAGAAACCATTCAACTATTACATTATTCAGCTATTTCAGGACACCAAGGCTATACATGTTGTTGTTTATACCTTTTTTTAAACCTTTTCTTTTAAATATTAAGCTTTTTCTGCATTTTTGTAGCTAAAAGCAGCTACCATTCAGCTAATAACATATTCAGCTTTTTATGCATTTTCAGCTAAATTCAGCCACAAATGTTCACAGTTTACAGCATTCGCACGCATTTTCTAGTTACTATAGTTGTGCAGCAGCAGAGGGTTTTAACATGTATTAGCTTATTCGTTATTAAAGCGTTCCAGGAGAGAAGTTTAGGATAAATGAGACCAATGGAGTCTCTGTCTTAAGTTTCAAATGGTACTTTAATTCAAATGTGGCGCGGTAATGTTACAAGCAGGATCGTTCAGAGGAGGGGAGGAACACAGCTGCTTGTTCCTCCGAAGGGTAGCTGCAAGAGAGACCCAGCTCTGCTCACCATGGCGGCTTTATACTCTCTCTTCTGTGGGGGAGGGAGCCAGCCGCCTTAGTCTTCAATGTCCGACTTTGCTAATTCATTGGGTCAGTGTTAGCATTGTCAATTAGAGGGATGGGATTTAACCTCTTAAGCCCCACGGACCCGTGCCCGAAATCGCTTCATTTGCATGAAACAACGTCTAAGGAACCTTAATATTTAATAAACTATGAATATTTTATATCCATATAACGGGGAAAAACTCAAAACAAATATATATATATTTTTTTTAAACACACAATGCTAACACTGACCCAATGAATTAGCCCCGAGCGAAACATGCTAACCTATTACCGCACCGAAAATCACTCCAAGCTCCCTTATTACTTATCCTAGCTCTGCACATCCAACACATCGTTTATGATCGTAAAGACACAGAATCTAACGGTGCCACCCTCAACACTGAAAGATACAAACTCGCGACAGGGGAAGCAAACACAGACATCACAGCACGTACCTTACAGAGCTTTTACGGGAGATGGTCTCACCGTAGCTGTCAATCTGATCAAAAGACGTGTTCAATAGCATTAAAACGAGAAAAAACGCTGCTGCATCGTTTAATCCATAGGTTGAGAAAGTATGTTACCTAATCATTTTTGTCATTTATAGTCCATAATTCCATATTTATGTAAAAATCGGAGACTAAAAGTTAGCTGCTAATGGTAGCCACCTGCTGCTGCTGCTCCCATCTATTGGCAGACGCGGCAGTCTAACACACACACACATGACCAAATAAGGACTATGTGGGACTTCCCCTCGATTCCATTGGCTCTGACGGTCAGAAAGAGATGTCACATGTCAAAATCGAGCAAGGGGGGCCAGAGATAGGTCAAATCCACCCAAATGACCCCAAAAGAGGTTTTTTTTTGCTAAATCTGTCTAAACAGGTCAAATATCACTTGTTTTGCATCAATCTTGATACAGGGTACTTATTATATGTTGTACTTTGGATTCCTAAAGCTTTTAGTCTACTAACCCATCATCCAAGGTTAGTTTTCACTATAAGTACAAAATATTTTTTGGACGGACACTATAATTTACAGTTTTTTACCAAGTTCAATCTGAATTTTCTTTAAAATAAAAAAACATCTATATTGATTATTTTCTACATCCAACTCACAGGTTTATCATTACTTTGAGAAAAAAGATTATTCATTTAACCCTTTTAGAAGGGAAGATATGGTCATTTGGACGTGTTGGTGGCCCGCTACAACACTGCCCTCTCTCTCAGCCTGGACTCTCTGGCTCCCCTCAGAAGCCGGACGGTGTCTTTTCTCCGCCCGGCACCATGGTTCACCTCTGATCTTCGCACAATGAAGCAAACTGGCCGTCGGCTGGAGCGGCTTTCCAGACGAACTGGCCTCACCGTCCACCGTATGGCCTTGGTGGACCATGTGAGGTCCTACAAGGAGGCTCTCTCCAAGACCAAGACCGCCTACTACTCCTCCCTCATCACCTCACAACAAAATCACCCCAGATCCTTGTTCTCCACTATCAACCGACTACTCCGCCCCCTCCCTGCCACGTACACTGCTGAAGCTCCTGACCTCTGCTCCAAATTCCTCAACTTTTTTCAGGCTAAGGTGATCTCCATTCATCAACAACTCCTGGTGCCCGCCCCCTCCCCCTCCCCCTCTCTGCACTGGCCCCTGACACAGAAATGCACACTCCCAGCTCAACCCCTCAATCCCCAATGCTCTCTCTCCTCCTTCTCCCCAGTGGATGTTCCACTGGTCTCGAAGCTGGTGACCAATGCTAAGGCCTCCACCTGCTCCCTTGATCCCATGCCCACGGTGCTGGTCAAGGCCTGCCTTCCCACCCTCTGCCCCATCATAACAGACATCATCAACTCCTCTCTGTCATCTGGAATAGTTCCCTCCTGCTTCAAAACCGCCTCCATCACTCCCATCCTCAAGAAGCCTGGTCTGGACCCTGAGGAGCTGAACAACTACCGACCGATCTCCAACCTTCCTTTCGTTGGTAAAACCTTGGAAAGAGCAGTCGCCGCCCAGCTTCATCAACATCTGTCCAACCATGAGCTCTACGAACCCCTACAGTCAGCCTACAGAGCACATCACAGCACAGAGACCGCCCTCCTCAAGATCACTAATGACCTCCTTCTCACTGCTGACTCCGGACAAATCAGTATTCTCATCCTCCTCGACCTCTCTGCGGCCTTTGACACCGTTTCTCATACAGTCCTCCTGAAATGCCTCTCCGACAACCTTGGCATCACTGGCACAGCTCTGTCATGGTTTCAGTCCTATCTCTCAAACAGGTCTCAGTTTGTTAGCATCAGCGGCTCATCCTCCCCCCCGGCCCCAGTCAACCATGGTGTCCCCCAAGGCTCCGTGCTTGGTCCCCTGCTTTTCACCATTTACATGCTCCCCCTTGGCCAGATCATACGTCACTTCGGTCTCAATTTCCACTGCTACGCTGATGACACTCAGCTCTATCTCAGCACCTCACCATCTGCCCAGCTTCCTCCACAGTCTCTGGTCAATTGTCTCCATGCCATAAAAACCTGGATGACAGCAAATCTACTCAAACTCAACAGTAAGAAGACTGAGCTCATGGTTGTGGCCCCCAAGGCACTGCTCCGGAAGGTTGGGGATCTCCTCCTCCACATTGACGGCTGTTCCATCTCCCCGTCTCCCGAAGTCCGTAACCTGGGTGTCATCCTTGACTCCACTCTCTCATTTCAGTCACATATCAAGTCCGTCACCAAGTCTGCCTTCTATCACCTCAGGAACATCTCCCGTCTACGACCATCACTCTCCGATTCCGTGGCCGAGCCCCTCATCCACGCATTCGTCTCCTCCCGGTTGGACTACTGCAACGGAGTCCTGTTCGGGGTTCCCAGTAACAGGCATGAAAACGGGTCAGGGGTGAAAAAGGTGAGAAGGATATTATCCCTCTAGGGGGGTCCGGGGGCATGCTCCCCCGGAAGAACATTTTGAATATTCCATATTTTAAAGCATCAATCTGATGCATTTTGAGATGCATTTTTTTGCCAACCTGGGGAGAGCTGGAGAAACTTAACTTCAGCCATGAGTCAAACATATTATGGCCTCCTTACTAAGTATTATGCAAGACATTTCATGCCAGCCTGTCACTGGGTCTAACATTTACAGTATATGAGGCACAATGTGGTAAGGGCTTAATGCAAATAGCTTAATGCATATGCAGATGGTGGACATGCTGTAACTTAACTTGTCTACTCTTCCATCATGACTGACAGCCAATACAATGTTATGTAATTCAGATTTTAATACATTTTATTGGCAAAGATAGCCTAAAACACACAATACAGTGGTTTCCAGCATTATCAAAACATTAAACACTTTAATCCATTGCAAAAACTTGGCTAAATTACATCCATCCAAAAGCCATGAATACTAAAAGACCAGGATTTTGAGGAAAGCCATGGTGGTATGTATAGCAGGGGGGCATTCCTCTTTCCATTCCTTCCCCATCCCTCTACCCCCCTTCATGCCAATGTGACATACGCGTGGCCCCCATATGGCTCAGATCCTGAGGTTCACTGCGAGTGATTGGGACAGGATGGACTGAGGAAATTGCGCTGCTCCTCGTTTCGTTTCAAGACTGAATTCCCCAGATCAAATTGGCGGAGTCTGGGGGTCTGAGCTGGGAAAGTATATGAGTAAATAATAATAATAATAATAATAATGCATTTTCTTTATATAGCGCTTTTCAAAAATAGGCAGTAATGAGTTCTTATTTACCCAGCAAGTGGGGGAAATGATGGGACAGTCTTGAGGAAGATTAAGCTGCTTGAGGTTGTTTTAAGCATGTGGAAACTAACAATGAAGACAATAAATATGAATACTTGATTCAACAAATTGCTCATGTTACCGCCCTTACATGCTAAAGTCTTATTGCACTTTTGGCAACGAGCATTGTCCACATCGAGACGGATTAAGTTTAACCACACTTCGGAGCGCGTTCTCTCCGCCATCTCCGCAGTTGTGTTGCATGCATGTAGCAGCCGCGTGTGTGTAAACTGCCCCGCCCCCTCGCACACAGACGGGGGAGAGAAAGATCTCTCTTCAAATTTCTCATCGAATCTACACGATTCACGTAGGTCACCTATTTTGGTTTCAAAACGAATTTCGCCGAAAGGTGAGTGATTTTCATGCCTGCAGTAAAGCCCTGGACAGGCTCCAGTATGTGCAGAACTCGGCTGCCAGGGTGCTCACTCACACCAAGCCCTGGCAGCACATCATCCACCTCCACTGGCTCCCAGTCAAGCACCGTATCACGTATAAACTCCTTCTTCTGACCTACAAATCCCTCCATGCCCTCACCCCCCAATACCTGTCTGACCTTCTCCGCCACCACACTCCATCCCAGAAGCTACGATCGTCTGGACAGGATTTCCTCTCCACCCCCCGCACCAGGTTGCGGACTTTCGGTGACAGAGCTTTCAGTGTCGCATCCCCTACCCTCTGGAACTCTCTCCCCCCCGAAATCCGCAGCGCCCCAACCCTGGACACTTTCAAAAAATCCCTCAAAACGCACCTTTTCACCAAGGCTTTCCCCACTATATAGTTAGTTTGATTTTTTTCCGCTACTTGCCCCCCCCCCCCCCCCCCCTCCCCCCCCTCCCTCTTTTCCCCCTACTCCCCCCCCCTACCCGACTTGTAAAGCGACCTTGGGTTTCGTGAAAGGCGCTATATAAATATTATGTATTATTATTATTATTATTATTTGTTCTGGGAATGTCATTTTCAAGCCTGAAAGATTAAAAACAGGCTTGGGGCTTAACAGGTTAATTAATCCAAAATGTTGTGAAACCTGAATTGTCTTCTGTACTGTGTTGTACATTGAAGATGTTGCAATAAAAAATGTATGATAAAAATGTAGTCCAGATATTTCAGTCCGGCCAACCAGCATGTAATCTGGATCAATGATGGGAAAGTCAAAATCTTCTTGGCAATGGTCTTAAATATTAATAAATCTGTTTATTGATCAAACTTTACACACGTGACAGTGGTTGGACCACACTTGTGTACTGTATGTATTCAATTGGCATACTGTGATAACCTATAATCTATAGCAGCAAACGTTTATCCCCTCGTCAAAACTTAATGGTAGATCATGGTTCATTTCATTGTTTTGTAGAGATCTAAAATGCTTTCTGGGATCCCAATTTAGGTGAAATGCCTTTGTTTATGTGTCACTTAGTCCGTCTCGCTGCGTCTTCCAGGACAAACATGTTGGACCAGGAGAAAAGAGCAGCTGACTGTTAGCAGTAAAATGCTGCTGCCACAGTTTGTATTCCATCGCTGAATGTGCCTGTTGATGTAATTCCCTTCTCTATCTCCCTGGCTTTTTCTGGGCTGACACCTCGGCCGCTCAATGAAACAGACGCAGATTGAGGGACGCTAGTCGATATGTGCGGAGGTGGGGGGGGGGAGAACAGCTCAATAAGATGCCAACAGCCGGCTGCTGACGGGTCAGACTAACATAGCTGCTTCACTTTACAGCTGCAACATTCATCTCTGACTTTTTGAAAAATAAAACTATATCTTGAAGACCAAAATGAAGAATGCTAAAGCTGTCTAATGGGAACAGGAACTTGAAGTTTACATGGATTATATTTTGTTCTGGCCCTAGAAGGAGTCCTATGTGTATGTTTGGCCCTACATAACAACTATCAAAGGACTAAAAAAAGGTGTTTGCATCTCATTCCTTAAAATAGAAGCCTCAGATTGCATATAATAATAATAATAATAAGCTTTATTTGTATAGCACCCTTCATACAAGAAGTGCTTAACATTAGACTATTAAAATAGTCAAAGACATACAAAAATATTTTAGAATAGACATTCAAAAAATAGATTAAAAGTTACGAAAATGAATTGTGCATTAAAAGGAAGATAGTGCAAATTCACATTGTGATTACACTTTAAAGTAATGGCAGCAAAGTATAATAATAACACAAAATCAGGTTTCAGGTTCAAATGCATCAGAGTGCATTGAGAAAGTGCAGCAGAGAGCAAAAGTTGGCTTCCTAAAGGCTCATTTGTACAAATATGTTTAGATTTTTTTATAAAGACAAGACATAAACAAGATAATAAGGGGAAATATAAAGGATCTGCCTGTATCTTGAACAGGCAGACTATAAATGCCAACATCGTGTGAATATTGGGTTGAAAATAGGCAGACAGTTATGTGGAATAATGGAACACGTTTGAACGTTTCCTTAGTTTCATTAACTCTCAGGTGACAGCAGAGTGAAGAGGGATGCAGTGAAAGAGGCATTTCCTGATACAAACCGGATTGTGCGTACATTTAATTATTCCAAGCAGTTCTCAGGCAACCCAATAACAACAGTCATAGTCGTGTACTCACCCACCAACGTGGCACCATCTGAGGAGGTGGAGAGGTTCTATGAGGACCTTGTAACAGCAGTCCGAGATGTCCCAGCGCACAACTTCCTCGCAATCCTGGGTGACTTCAACGCAAGGCTTGGACCAGAGGACGCACCCTACCCATACCACGACTCTACCAACCGCAATGGCGCATACCTAACGGCCCTTCTCATGGAACACGAGCTACTGGCAGCGAACACCATGTTCCGGAAAAGAACAGGCAAGAGATGGACCTTCCAAGATCGAGCCACAGGTATGCTACGTCAGTTGGACTACATACTTGTGAGGCAAAAGTGGAGGAACTCCATCCTGAATGCTGAACCGTACAGCACGTTCAGCTCTGTGGGCTCTGATCACCGCGTGGTCTCCATGAGGGTGCGACTGAGCCTCAGGGTCCCCAAGCCAAGCCCCAAGATCCGGCATTACTGAAAGGCATTCACAACCGACCCTGGCCTTCAAACCAGGTATACGGAGGAGGTTAGGAAGCGCTTTCGGCAGCTGGATAAGGGAGCGGAGCCCAGCAGCGAATACAGGAGATTCGTTGTTGCAATCAAGGTGGCGACCAGGCTATGTGTGCCCGTGCTGGACAGAGCCAGAACCTCCCTACGGTCCGGACATCCGGAGGTCGTAACAGCACGGGGTAGGGTGGAGGAAGCACGCCTCAACTTTGAGCGTGAACCAACCTTGGAGAGACGTGGGGTACTGAACGAAGCCAAACAGTTTCTCTTCAGTACCTACGACACCATCAAAGGGGAGGAACTGATGGAGAGTGTGCGAAGAGTGCAGGCAGCGCAAGGTGAAAGGCAATATGGGGAGGCCTGGAGGGTCATCAATGAGATGACTGGGTGGAAGAGGACTAAGGAGGGACAGGTTGAGGGACACAGCCCCGAGGAGAGGGTGACGACCTGGTTTCAACCACTTCCAAAGCCACATCTTGGCACTAAGGAGAATGATCGAGGAGGTGAAAAAGGATAACCTGACTGCTGTACTGTGCTTTATCAACTTCAAAAAGGCATTTGACTCGATCCACAGAAGCACAATGGTGAAGATCCTTGAGGTATACGGTGTCCCTCCCAACCTACTCCGGGCAATAGAGACCATGTACGCAGGAACAAGGGCCAAGGTGGTGACCCCAGATGGCAACAGCGAGGAGTTTGACATCCTGGCTGGGGTAATGCAAGGGGACACCCTAGCCCCCTTCCTCTTCATCATAGTCCTGGAGTATGCGCTCAGGAAGGCCATCAGTGGACGAGAGCAGGATCTTGGCTTCACTCTAACACCAAGGAGGTCGAGACGATACCCCACAGTAGTCCTGACAGACCTGGACTATGCGGACGACATCAGCCTGCTCTCCGACAGTGTGGAACAAGCACAGGAACTCCTGAACAGAGTGGAGTTAGAGTGTGCCAAGGTTGGCCTTAGGCTAAATGCCAAAAAAACTGAGGTTATCACCTATAACATCTTACCGGAACATCCACCTCTGACAACAACAGAAGGCACTGTGCTTAAAGAAGTCAAGGACTTCAAGTACCTGGGCTCATGGGTCAACTCAACCGAGCAAGATCTTAAGGTGAGGAAGGCCCTTGCATGGAGGGCCCTGAACGGCATGACCAGTGTATGGAACTCCAACCTCCCCCGTCAAATCAAACTCAGCTTCTTCTATGCAACAGTAGAGTCTGTTCTCCTCTACGGCAGTGAATGCTGGACCCTGAAGCCAACCCTGCAAAAGTCTCTAGACGGATGCTACACCAGAATGTTGCGAGCAGTACTTAACATCAGCAAGAGTGTACATGTAACCAACAAGATCCTGTACAAGGGAATACCAAAGGTGAGCGAGAAAATTGCAGCCAGGAGAATGAGACTAGCAGGACATTGCCAAAGGCATCAAGAGCTGCCAGCCGGCAAATTGGTGCTGTGGGAACCAACACACGGGCATCGGTCACGAGGATGTCCCACACCAACATACATGGACGTACTCAAGAATGACGCAGGAGCACAAAGTACCAATGAACTGGCCAGATGTATGGAGAACCGGGATGACTGGAAGCGACGATGGAGGGCTCGTCTGAGGACGACCTAGAGAGAGAAGCAGTTGGAAACAAGTCCCATGGATTTTAGTTAAGGGACAGGAACACTTTTTTTCAATCAAAAGGATCCTGTATGGTAAATGTAAATGGTGAAGTAGCAGTACAACTAGGAACTCCCCAACCAGTCGTACTGCTATTTAATGTTAAATGCCACTTTATTATTATTTATATGAGACAGAAAACAGTCATGTACAGAGCTATGGTCAGCTGGAATTCTTTGCCGGTCCATATCATTCAGGAAAATTCTCAAATACATTTCAAAAGGTTGCTAAAAAATTATCTCAGTATTATAAAGTATAATTGAACTGTGCCTGTGTCTGTATTATAATTAGGGGTGTAACGGTATACGTATTCGTACCGAAGATATTCGGTATGGGCCCTTCGGTTCGGTACACGTGTGTACACATTTGTGTAGTTGCTGCAGTGAGAAGTGTTGGAGCAAAACCAGCTGTGGTGGGCCTCACCCCACCTGTGCTCCGCGCCGTTCGTTGGATAAAACTGGTCAGATTAAATAAAGAAGGAGTTCAACACACCGGAATAAAAATTATAACAATAATCTGATTTAATGGTAAAAAACACAATACAAGTTACAGAGTACCCTGGGTCTTTTACTCCGGGCCCCCAGTTCCACTGCCGTGCGATACAGATATCGGGACCGGCCAGTCCGAACCAGAGGCATTTTGCATGACAAAACATTCAGTTTACATAGACATGTTTGGGGGCGGAGTTGTATCGGTTCTTCCGCCCCATTTTACTCCTAAGCGAATCAGAGAGTTCGTGGGGAGGAGCGGAGTCGGATGCTCCCTCCCTAGGTGTTATCTACTGGTGGATTCGCTCCGGGGCGGGCCCTCGGCAGCGAATCAGAGTGAGTCAGCCATTGATGTCCTTAAGCAGAGTCTTCCACTTCCGAGAGAGCGTGTCCTTGGTGAAGGGGTACTTTTTGGAGAACATAACAATCTTTATCTCTGCACCTGTCCAAAGCCCTTACTCCCTTTATTTCCCACAGACCAAGCAGTTTCACAAGCATATATTTCACACAAACTATTCTTTCCCAGAGAATCAAACCCAGAAAGAACCTTGAAAGAATGTGTGTGTGTGTGTGCTAGATGTCTGAGTCAGCGTGTGAGTGGGGATGTGTGGGTGTTTTTCTCCTGACTGTTATCTTACAATGCTCTCATAGGGAGAGCCGCATCCTCCAAGTACGACCTTGGCAGGAAGCTACCGTGTGGTACGACAGGTCGAGTTGATCAAACAGTTTCTAAGCATAGGATAGTCTGCAGGAGTGTGCACAGAGGCAAATGTGTGTGTGTGTGTGTATCTGAGTCAGCGTGTAAGTGGGGATGTGTGTGTGTGTGCTGATAAGAATATGTGTGTGCTGATTTCTGAGTCAGTAGAGTGAAACAAAGAGGATTACATATATATGATCACTTGAAAACAGTCTGGAATAATACATGATTCCCTTAAAACAGTTTAGAATAATACATGCTTCATTTTAATATAGTTTAGAACAATATCTGATGACTTTAGAAGACAGTTGAATAATTATTTTCAAATACATAATATATGCATGACAGTCATATTTACAAAAGGATGTCGATCCTCTTCCTGTTTTTTTTTCAATACATTGGGTTCTAAACTGACAACAGCACTTTTGTCATACTCTGGCACAATCCTTGTATACATTTGAAATGGATGCAACAAACAATATCAGATCTTTGAAAAATATTTGTGGGTGTTTTTTGTATCGTCTTCACTAAGATGTCAGATGTTGTGGGTGTCATTTGGAAATGTATGAAAGTATAATTGTTCTGCTTCCTGGCAATGTTACCCACTGTGATTGGAGGCTATACAAACAAACACATGTCAAATAAAGATACACAGCAAACAACTGTGTCACGATGCAACTGTCAACATCGTTTACCTATAGAAGTTGTTCTGACCCGGGGCAGACTGGACCTCTTCCTGGAATGGGGTTGGTTCTCCATCCTATTTTTACCCAGGAAATAAGTGCACACAAAGGTATTTATTGATTTCATGTTCACAAATTCAAACCTACATGGTATAATTACATTTGTAATTGGTCTTACCCGATCAGACGCTGGTTGTGGGTGCCTGAGAGGTCTGATAAAGGTAAACAACAAATATATTCAAACTACTGTACTGTTAAAACATTCTGCTTCTTGTGGCACAAAATAATATGTTGACAATGTTTTATTTTACCCTGGCAAACTGTTGTCCATTCGTGGAGTGCTCACTTTTGGAACATTTGGAATGTCCCACACCTGCATGCACACAAATGACTGACTGAAATAAAATAAATTCACTTTAATTAAGAATAAATGCCACGATAAATCCAAACTGACCAAGGTACATTATATTGTTGACTGTCCTTTAACTCTCACATTAGGATTTACATTGGGGCACAATAAACCAACTCCTCTCTGCACCTCTATATGATGTCAAGAGTTACATTTAGGTGCACAGTGCTGTCTTTTGACTTGCAAACTCTTTTACCAAACAAGCTAACGCTAGCTGGGTAAATATGACGTTCTTTGTATCAAAACAAAACTTACCTTCTTATATATTGTAGGAGCAAACACAGTAGTGGTGGGCTACACCCCACCCCTGCTCCGCGCCGTCCGTTAGATGAGCCTGGTCAGATTAATAAAAGAAGGATTTCAAACACCGGAATAAAAGTTATAACAATAATCTGATTTAATGGTAAGAAACACAATACAAGTTACAGAGTACCCTTGGGCCTACCCCGGGCCCCCAGTCCTACTGCCGTGCGATACAGATTATCAGGACCAGCCAGTCAGAACCAGGGGCCCCGTGCATGAATAAACATTCAGTTTACATAGACATGTTGGGGGCGGAGTTGTGTCGGCTCTTCCGCCCCATGTTACTCCTAAGCGAATCAGAGAGTCCGTGGGGAGGAGGTGTGTCGGATGCTCACTCCCCTCGATGTTCTTACTGGTTGGATTCACTTCTGGTCGAGCCCAGTACAGCGAATCAGAGTTCTGGGAAAAAGTACTTTTCTTCTGAACAGAGCGTGAGATCTTCGGAAGCAACCAAGGACAGAGTCACTTTTTATCTTGCACCTGTATTCACTCCTTTACTTTCCCAAGGAATATTTCACACAAACTATTCTTTCCCAGACAATCAAACATTGTACACAGATATATTGGTGCTTGAGATTATATTGGCCCCAAAAAGAACCTTGAAAAGAATATATGTGTGTGTGTGTGCGTGCGTGCGTGTGTGTGTGTGTGTGTGTGTGTGTGTGTGTGTGTGTGTGTGTCTGGGTGTGGGTGTCTGGGTCAGGGAGTGTAAGTGAGGATATATGTGTGTGTGTGTGCTGAATATCTGAGTCAGTATGTTGTAAGTAAGAATATGTGTGTGTGCTGAATCAGTAACTGTATGTGAGAAGGTTATATATATAGGATTACTTGAAAACAGTCCCAAATAATACATGTTCACTTTAATACAGTTCAAAAATAATACATGTTTACTTTAATACAGTTTAGAACAATACCTGTTGACTTTAATATCGACTTTTTCCACTTCGATCAACTTTGTTTCCTCCGGCTTCAATTTGCAGCGCTCTTGTTCGTTCTCTCTATGTCTGGTCAGACATCAATCTGTTCCACGTAGCGCGCCCCCTAGAGGCCTGGAACACTTCCGGAATGTTTTTTTTAAAAATGTGTTTTGGTATTTGTAGCGTTTTTTTGTTGCGTTTGTTTTCGGGGTTTGTGTGTTGTATTTAGTATGCAGCGTTTTTTGGTTGGATTTGTTTTCAGGATTTGTTTGTTTTTCATTTCAGGATTTGCAGCTGTTTCCTGCTAATGTATGCGTTTTTGGCCGTAAAAGTGAATTAAAAAAAAACATGAAAATACAATGACAAGCCTAATGTCAAGCTGGCTGCTTAGGTGAGTACTAGTACAGTACAGTTCAAGTACAGATAATTTCAGTTCATCGAAATGCTGCACCTTAATGTTTATTTTATTATATTTTGTATTTATTTGAGTGAATATTCACAGTTTAATACTAATTAACCTGTTAACCCTCTGGAGTCGGTGGACGCGCCGGCGCGTCCAGGTGCGCATTATTTTACGTAATTAATCATATACTTTCGATTATAAGGAGTCGCTGGAAGAGTAGCTTTCCAGCGGTATCTCCTGTGAGACTGTAACTAAGGCACAGCAGCCAATATGGCCGCTCAAAGCAGCTTGTCAGCTTGACAGCAAGATTGATGCAAAACAAGTGAAATTTGACCTTTATAGAGAGATTTAGCACAAAAAAACACTTCTGGGGTCATTTGGGTGGATTTGACCTATCTCTGGCCCCCCTTGCTCGATTTTGCTGATTGACATCTCTTTCTAACCGTCAGAGCCAATGGAATCGAGGGGAACTCCCACATAGTCCTTATTTGGTAATGTGTGTGTGTTAGACTGCCGCATAGCCAAGACCGGAAGCTGCGATAACTCTGGTGGCTACCATTAGCAGCTAACTTTTGCTCTCCGATTTTTACATAAAAATGGAATTATGGATTATAAATGAAACAAATGATTACACAGAAACCTTATCAACCTATGGATTAACCGATTCAGCCGCGTTTTATCTCGTTTTAATGCCATTGAACAAGTATTTTGATCAGATTGACAGCTACGGTGAGACGATCTCCCGTAAAAGCTCCGTAAAGGTACGTGTTGTGATGTCTGTGTTTGCTTCCCCTGTCGCGAGTTCGGATCACTCAGTGATGATACTATATACCTAAATAATCTGTGGAACCTCAGCTTTAATCGGATATCTTGTATGTGCAGCTACGATAAGTAATAAGGGTATCTTTTATCTTGAGTTCTGTGCCAAAGTGCGTGAGCATTTTTCGCTCAGGGGTCATTTAGATGCTTCTTATGAGACTTGTGTTTTGTTTTGGTAAAAATGGTTTGTATCGTCAGTTAGCTGAGATTATTCCCGTTAATCTGGTATAACACATTAATAGGTTCTTAAATATTAAGATCCCCTGAGACACAGTGTCGTGAAAAAAAAAGTAAAGTACCCGCCGACGGGGACCTTGGGGCTTAACAGGTTAAAAACCCAAAACAAATATTTTATGTTTTGTGAGTACTACAGTAGTACAGTAAAGTTCAAATACAGATTATTTCAGTTCATCGAAATGCTGCACCTTAATGTTTATTTTATTATATTTTGTATTTATTTGAGTGAATACATTGTTTACAACTTAATAATAATTAAAAAACCCAAAAAAACACTTTATGTTTTGTGATCATTTTTTCTGCTGTACCGAAAACGTACCGAACCGTGAACAAAAAAACGAGGTACGTACCGAACCGAAATGTTTGTGAACCGTTACACCCCTAATTATTATGTGCAATTATTTGTAAAACATTTTTGGCCTTATGATGGCTAAAATTGGATGACTATTTTAGTTTTCACCTCATATAGCACTGTAAATTGCATTAAATTATGAGCCGTTTTGTTTTATGTATGTTTGACTGTGTGTATGAGGACCCCAGGAAGAATAGCCAATGCTCATGCTAGTGTGAATGGGGATCCTAATAAAGAACAAAGAATTACAACAAACCCATTGGAGTTCAACAAGTATTTCACCTATATATTAAGCTAATGTATCTACATATTGGATGTTAAGTACACGAAATTCCATGTGTACTTACACTTGATATTTTAAGTGCATTCAAACTGAGTAAGTATGGCAAAATGCACCATGAGTAACCGGATTGTGCTCTAACAATTAACCTGTTAAGCCCCAAGGCCCCCGCCGGCGGGGACCTCAGGGCTTTTTTCACGACACTGTGTCTCAAGGAACCTTAATATTTAATAAACTATGAATATTTTATATCCATATAACGGGGAAAAACAAAACAAAAAAAATTCCATTATTTTTTCAAAAAAAACACACATACCATACACTGACCCTCTGAATTAGCCCCGAGCGAAAAATGCGAACCTATTACCGCACCGAAAATCACTCCAAGCTCCCTTATTACTTATCCTAGCTCTGCACATCCAGCACATCGTTTATGATCATAAAGACACATAATCTAACGGCGCCAGCCTCAACACTGAAAGATACAAACTCACAACAGGGGAAGCAAACACAGATATCACAACACGTACCTTCACGGAGATTTTACGGGACATCGTCTGAAACATGAAAATCAGGCTCGGGGCTTAACAGGTTAAATCGCTGAGTGGACACTCTCCCTCAGCGACGGAATGGCAAAAGTTTTTCTTGTAGTTTTCACAATTTTATAAACGTACAGCTATACTGTAGTGAAAGAAAAGCCCCTGTTAATATAGTTGTGTTCAATGAGCTGTATGTAATGATTTGGTGCCGCTAAGAATAACATTGCTATCTAGCTAGCTAGCTAACAGAGGGGACTCTCATTTCCATTAAGGGCTGTTGGGTTCAGAATTCCAGGAAAGACAGACAACTTCTAAGTTTAACTATTTATTGTAAAGAGAGCAAAATATATATATTTTACTTGGCCAAGGACTCATCACGTAATCTGTAACCACCAAATCCGTCAAGAGCCTCGAACCTCGTGCGACAATACATTTTATTACACAGGGCGTTGCCCGTACATTTATGATTGGTCAAGACTAGCTGAAGAGATACCGCGGTTTAGACTTGGGTTCTCTTTGGTTGGTGCGCAGACTCAGATAGAGTCTCTTAGCAACACGATCCTCCAATCAGCATTCGGCCGGCCTGTGGAAGTCCCTCCCTACTCTGGCATCATCATACTAATTTGCTTTCTCTAACGTTTCTTCAGATATAGTGGGAAATCATAATGTTGCTTCCTCGCTTTGTGGGGGAGCGAGGCTCCCATACAAGTGAAGGCCGGTGCGATGTGCTGTTCTGACTACCTCTTTGTGTTCTCTTAGTCTCTGCACTCGACCTTGCTACTTTCAATATTGCAAGCTAAACACTTTCTCATGTAACTTTTCCCTTCGTTCCTGTCCTCCCCATCAAAACTTGGGGGGGGTGATTGGGTCCATTTATTCCAAAGTCACAGCACATACAATGAGCACAATAAGCAAATAATGTAATAATAAGAATCTTGTAATGTTATATACAAATAGACTCCACAGGGCACAGCAGCTGTGTGCAATTTTAAAAGCTAAATTGTCAAAATGCACACACTGCACAAGTGTGTGCATTTTATACAGTGAACGACATGGAAGTGAACAAAGAACGGTATCCAAATTGAGACAGAGCTAGCATTGGAGAATTAAAAAAACTATGGGGAAAGATCGGTAACCATGTGTGAACAGCAGTAGCATTTAGCTCTTAGGGCGCTGAGGCTTTTCAGAACTCAAGGTTGTTCCCACAGGAGAACAATATACAACCAACAGAACTCATCAACGAGAAAAAAAACTACAGAAAATAGTACCACGGACTTCCGGTTGGGCATGACGGAGTAGAGACGTGCGTAGTCCTTCTCCCGCAAACCTTTGTGTTGTAACTTTTCTGAAGCCCGTAACTTTTCTTTAACTTACATTTAAGTGAACATTAATATTATTCCGCTCACAACGCCACCGTAGTATGCCGTCCAAACCGGCGAAAAGCAGCAAAAAAGAACAAAACGCCAGGACCGATAGCCCCGAGCTAGCTAGCAACAATCCCAGCATGGCGGGCATAGCTAGCCTCCTTGAAGACCACCGTAGAGCTCTCTCTGCCGACTTTAAGTCTGCCATCTCAACTCTCGAAGCAAAACTAGACCGAATCCAAGTGACTGTGTCAGACCACGGGCAGACAATTGCTTCACTCGAGTCCAATGCTAACTTGCAAGATTAACGCATGTTAGCCCTGGAGGCTACTTGTGCTACGCTAACGGACAGCAATGCTAAACTGCTGGCCAAAGTCACTGATCTCGAGTCCCGCAGCCGGCGCAACAATATAAGAATTGTTGGTTTGCCAGAATCCATTGAGGGCCCTCATCCCTCGACATTCTTCCCGAAGCTGCTGATGGAGGTCCTTGGTGAGGGCGTCCTTGGTGAGGGCGTCCTTGATTCGCCGCCGGAGTGCGACAGGGCCCACCGCTCACTCACCGACAAGCCCAAGCCGGGACAAAGGCCACGGCCGGTCATCATCCGCGTCCACAGGTACCAGCAGAAGGAGAAAATCATCCGCGAGGCCCGGGCCAGGAGAGGCAAGCTACAGTACCAAGGTACGCCCATCGCCATCTATGAGGACTACGCACCCGAAGTGATGGAACAGCGCTACAAATACCGAGAGGTGATGGCGGAGCTTTACAACCTAGGGCTCAAGCCAGCCCTGCTGTTCCCTGCGAGGCTTTCCATTGTATAGAAGGAGGGAGGTAAGAAGAGATTCTCCTAGGTGGCAGAGGCTAAAGGCTACATAGCATCCACTCGTCCTGACGCTGACTAGCACTAACAATGCCGATAACTCGTGCGTCTGATGCTATGGTCTGATGGGACGTTTAGTAAGAGGCTATTACTACCCTTTTTTTTTTTAGGATTCTGCTTTCATGGACACTTTTTGTACATGCACCTTAGCCGCTCTGGTATTTGCACTGATAGTTTGAGCCTAGTGCTGATATTGCAATGAACATGAATGCACCTGCTACTGTTTACACTACATGGGACCCATGGGACCACTTGGTCTGTTCTGAATGCTGTTTGAACTGATTCCTTCTATGGGTTTTAACCTTTAAAGTGCAATTTTATTTTGTTTTACTTGATTTCTGGGCCTTATTTTATTTATGTATGTTACTTGAGATCTATGTCAGTGCCTTATTGCCCTCTACTATGCTTATATTGGCAGGCTGTTTACCTATCTATGAATGTTATTATAATTACTATTCTATGCATATATAGATACACTTGAGTTTTTTTTTGTTTGTTCACTTTAATACTCTTCCGTGTTACAATGGGCTTCCCGCTTTTAGTAAAGGGAACGGGACCCCGGAAGATAAGTTCAGCTTTTGAGCTTTGAGCTATAGCGCTCAGTCAAGGTTTGTATTTGGGATGCTCCAGGTTTGGTCACATTTGGGTTTATGGGTTGTGTTTTGTTTATGGTTTGTCTATTTTTGCCTTCGCTTGTTTTTTTTGTACTGTTTTTTCCCCTTCCCCGGTCTTCTTCTTCCCCCCCACCACTCCTCTCCCCTCAGTCCTCGGGAAGCACAACGGTTTCAGACCACCTTCATTAGACTCCCCATATGACTAACAGTATGACGACTGCTGGCAGAAGTGTGCGCCTGATCTCCTGGAACACCAGAGGAATGAACAAAGCTATTAAAATTGGTATGGTCTTGACTCGACTGCAACATCTTAAAGGGGACATTATATTTTTACAAGAAACACACCTTAAAACGTCTGACACCCTTCGCATCAAGCGGGCGTGGATGGGCCATTACTTCCACTCAAGATTTTCTAGTAAAGCCAGAGGTGCTGCCATTATTATTCACAAGAGTGTGATGTTCGTACCAACAAATACTATTCTCGACAATAATGGCCGCTACGTCATAGTTTCAGGTGTCTTGCAGGGTATGCCTGTAATTTTGGTCTCCGTTTACGCACCCAACTGGGATGATGACCAATTCTTTATGAACCTTTTTTCTAAAATCCCGAACGCAGACAATCACCGCATAATCATGGGTGGAGATTTTAACTTGATTCAAGATGTGCATCTCGACAGGTCATCCCTTAAGCTTGGCACTCTCTCAAAATCCGCCGATGTAGTCTCAAATTATGCAGCACAATTAGGAATCTCAGACCCTTGGAGATTTAAAAACCCTCAAAGTAAAGCTTTCTCTTTTTTCTCACACGTCCACCACACATTCTCGCGAATAGATTTTTTTCTGCTTGATGACAGCTTGCTACACCTTGCCAGCGCGTGTCAATACCATCCTATAGCCACCTCAGATCACGCCCCTGTATCAATTGATATCCACTTCCCTCTTAGTGTTACTCCTGCTAAGTTGTGGAGGTTCAGTTCCCACCTGCTGTCAGATGACAAGTTTAAGGACTTTGTTAATTCACAGATTCGTTTATATATTAATGACACTGCTGATGTAAGTTGTGGAACAGTGTGGGAGGCTCTCAAAGCCTATGTTCGTGGGCAGGTTATATCGTATGTTTCCAAACTAAGAAAGGATGAAAGGGTTCGGCTGTCGGCAATTTTGGAAGAACTTCTCCGAATTGATGAAACGTATTCCTCCTCCCCGACCTTATATAAAAACCGCATATTATTACATTTGGAACATGACCTTTTAATGACGAGCGTAGTTGAGAGACAACTGAAGCAAACTAAGCAGCGCTTTTTTGAACAGGGGGACAAGGCTGGGAGGCTTCTGGCTCAACAGGCTCGGGCAGTGAACACCTCCAGATTAATCCCCAAAGTAAAGTCGCCCGAAGTCAATTTAGTCTCTGACCCGATTGAAATAAACAAATCTTTCTTTGAATTTTATAATAATTTGTACACTTCTGAATGCCCCACAATTGGCACAATAAACCCAAATCCTCTTGACTCCTTAACTTTCCCCCAAATTGATGTAGTTAACGCAGGCGGAATGGGGGACCCCATTTCCACTTTAGAGATACAGGAAGCCATCAAATCTATGCAAAATGGGAAATCCCCTAGTCCGGACGGTTTCACAGTCGAATTCTACAAGGCATATTCGTTTCTTTTGGCCCCAATTCTAGCAAGGATGTATAATGATTCCCTTAAAGTAGGCAGATTACCTCAAACCCTGTCCATGGCATCCATCTCTCTACTATTGAAGAAGGATAAAGATCCTACTCTTTGTGGCAGCTACAGACCAATTTCCCTCCTAAATGTTGATTGTAAAATACTGGCTAAGATTTTGTCTCTCCGCCTCCAACTCGTGATACCTTCTATAGTTCCGCTTGACCAAACAGGGTTTATGATAGGGAGACACTCTTTCTTCAATACCAGGAGGCTACTTAATGTTATTTTCTCGCCCCCGTCCAATGTCCCCGAAGTCATAGTCTCACTCGATGCGGAAAAAGCTTTTGATAGGGTGGAGTGGAGCTACTTGTTCTTCATTTTAGAAAAATGTGGCTTTGACTCAAAATGTATTTCTTGGATTAAGCTTTTATACGCCTCCCCTTCTGCATCGGTAAACACAAATGGCATTCAATCGTCTGCCTTCCCTCTCCAACGTGGGACACGCCAGGGCTGCCCGCTTTCTCCACTATTGTTTAATTTAGCCATTGAGCCTCTAGCTATATGGCTCAGAGGCCACAATGGGTTTGAGGGTATCACTCGCCATGGTATAGTTCACAAACTTTCCCTTTATGCGGATGACCTTCTCCTATATGTCTCCAATCCTGTGTCCTCTCTCCCTCCTATATTGTCAATCCTTGAGCAGTTTGGTCGTTTATCAGGCTACAAATTAAATCTCCAAAAGAGCGAACTATTTTTTGTAAACCAACTGGCAAAGACACTCCCCCCAACCGCTTTTCCCTTTAATATTGCATCAGACGGCTTCGGATACTTGGGGGTGTCCATCACCAGCTCCTTTAAAGATCTGTTTCCCAAACATGTTCAACCACTCTTAGCTAAATGCAAATCGGATCTATCTAGGTGGTCTTCCCTTCCCTTATCCCTTGTTGGCCGTGTCAATCTTATTAAAATGGTAATTCTGCCGAAATTCTTATATCTCTTCCAGCATATCCCAATTTGCATCAATACATCTTTTTTCACCAGTCTCGACAGTCAACTGAATGCGTTCATTTGGGATGACAAACCCGCCCGTCTTAAAAAATCTATTCTTCAGCTCCCCAAGTCGGAGGGCGGCTTGGCACTCCCGAACTTCCGTCACTACTACTGGGCCTCTAATATTAACCGACTCTTTTACTGGACTAGCCCCAAGACTCCTAACTCCAGCCCACCATGGGTTCACATGGAGATCTCCTCCTCCTCTAGCTCCTCACCCCTCGATTCCACCGGGTCCGTCTGCGTCGCGTAACGGCTGCGCCGCGGTTTTGGTCCGGCCTCCTCCGGCGTCATACCCTACCGGGCGCGTTTCAGAAGCATTACGGAAGCGGAGCGTCTT
>CALSBZ010037089.1:0-14294 GCA_943591055.1 Gobionotothen gibberifrons | reverse complement strand
TTTTTTTTTTCTGCAGGGAGAAATGTGAAGATCACGTGACATAGACGCCAGCCATTGGAATGAATGGTGAAAAGAAACGTAAGGATCTTACCATTTCAGAGGCGTTTTTGTAGAAATACTACGTCCTACGTTGTGGACCAACGTAGTTATTACATGTTTTTTTGTGAGACTGGGTTGGAGCCACAGAACACTTGAACTGTCCCCAGATGTTGGCCAGAGAAAGGACAAAACATGGCAGATTGAAAAGACATACATTGATGTAGTAAATCCATTTAATCAAGTCAATCAAAAACACATAGTCTAAATCAGGGGTGCCCAACCTTTTTTGAACCGAGAGCTACTTTTAAAGTTGCCAGTCTGCTAAGATCTACCAGTCCAAATAGAGAGGCGTAGCCATTACTGACAGCCTACTACCAGGTGAATACACACTTCTACTTGTATAAAACTGACCTTTGTACGATGAATACTTCATAAAATACTGCAGATCCTTTATCTTACCTCTTTCTAATCTACACACATACAAGTATTTAACTGAAGTTACACAATAATGTTGTTGATACAGAGTTGGAGTTTATTCACACATCACATACTACAGTGGGTAATGTTTTCAAGAAACATTGAACAGTGCTGCCACATCTGACACAGGGAAAAAAGAAAATACTCTGAACCCTTTCTTTGCCATTATATAAAAATAGTGTTGCTACAAAAGTATAAATTAGGCTTACTAATAAGACAACTCAGATCTGAAGCTACACAGGAATCGGCTGCCAAAGTGCAATAAAAAAGACAGAATTAAAGGTGAGGTGTCATGGCCATTTCCACTGATCATAATTCCATTGTTGAGGTATACTAAAATAGAAAAATACTGTGCAATTTTCCAAACTCACATTGGTTTCGCAGACAGCATCTCTGTAAAGTGTGTGTATTCACTTTCTCCACTAAACGGCTCGCTGCAGCTCCCCCCCCCCCCTCCCTGTGAGCCCAGTGTGCTCCGATTGGTCAGCTCGGCCCCTCTGTTCTGATTAGTCAACCACCAGAGAGGCTCCGCTCCGAAAAGTGGCTTCAGTTAGCTGCTAGCTAGCTGAAAACACCAACGGTAGCACACACCATGATATATGCCAATATATACACCTTACACACCCCGCAGAACCTCCATAACATGTACAGATTCGAGTATAGACATTTGAGGCGTAGAACGGAAGAAGAGTACGTTATTTTTTACCCGTAATAAACTACTACTTTGTTTGATGAAAAATCAAATCATGGTTTGCTATATATGAATGATATGTTATAGGAGCAAATACTTCAGGGAAGAAAGGCTACCAAGTATTTTCTATCAAACTTTATTTTAGAAATGTACAAAATGAACATAAATATACATATATACACGGTATATCATCCATTCCTCCCCGCCGTCTTGCAAGCTACACCGGGGCTGAGGCATCAGAGTGGTCACCCCGGCTGGATCATGTATTGTCCGCCAGATACGCCAGGAGATTCCTGATCTGGCTGGATGAAATCAAATGCAAATCACAAAATATTATATAATAGAAACGCAGTTGTTTTAGATTCGTTAGTAGTAGTTGTGGACTTGTGGTAGCAGTGTGTATCTCAACACCGTTAGCTTGCCAGCTAATATGCTAACCTAGCTTTCTGGTTTAGCTCTGAGAAAAGGCAACTAATGTAGTGTAATAAAACCACTATGAACAAAATCTAGTGGTTCATATTAGGCTAGCAATAACGTGTTTACAATTGCAATCTTATACAGTAGTCTGCTACGTTCGGTCATTCGTTGTAGCTGGCATGAAAACAATGTTTTCGCCGAGCATGTATAGCTAGCCTCGTTAGCATGCACAGAGCTGCGTCGCAGCTCGGAGGAAAACCACATATAATGTACTGGCCGTAAGGGAAATCACCCGGAGTATACTGTATGAGTATTCCGTGTGTGAATGCAGACATTATCCTGCCATGACAAACATGTAAAGCCATCTGCTGACATTGTAGTTTATATATGTAAACGTTAGCAACTGAGTTAGCCCAGTTAGCACTGTGTCAATGGCTCAGCACCCCAAAAAACGTTTACCCATTTTCACAGTTGTGGTAGATATAGCTTGCTTGTTTTAAACATCATGAATACACAAACAACAATGAATACTTACAGGTTGGGTACCCGAATCTCCCGCTGGTCCAAACAAAGTAGGAACAGCATCGTCCTTCAGTGTCCTACGCTGTATATATCCGGTATGAATCCTCCATGTTTTGTGAAGCCGTGAAATGCCGCACACACAGTAAAATACCGGCTCCAACATCTGAAGGAACAGTGTTAAAAAGGAATGTCAACCACTGACTTCGTCCTGCCCTCGGTAAGGCATGCATTGAACATTTCCCCTCACAAGACAGGAAACAGACCCTCGTTGGCATGACTGGATACAGTTTTGAACTGAACCTGAGATTCCAACAGTATATAGGCTGGCAGAGGGTGCGTACTTCTGGGCGTAGCTTTGTGCGTAGCTCTGGGCGTGGCTACTGGGTGCTGTGTCGTAGGAGCACCCAGGAAGTAAAAAATGGACATGACGTATCTCCAACAAGCCGTTGAGGGGAGGGATTTGCTGTTTTAGAGTTGTACTCACTACAGGGTGTACTTTGAGGGTTTTGACTCTGCACACCGTTTACATGCAGACAAACCTTCATAACACACAAGGGGACGGGTAATAACCGGAATAGCATGACACCTCACCTTTAATAGAATCAAACCCTTTTTTTGTATAAAAAGAAATGCCTTTAAAATAGGATGCAAGCAACACTAGTTTCTTAACCTGAATTGATAATAGACTATAATCAATTTAAACAGAACAAATCTTAAAGTTTGCATTCTTATACAATGTTGTACAATAATTATAATGAATGAATTCAAACAAACTAAAACGTACAGCTGATTAATAACGCAAAAGAACGTGACGGCCCGTCCACACTACAGCTTCAAAAAAAGCTTGGAGCTGGGCGTGTCTGAAGCTTGGGGATTTTATTCGAGCACCGCGACCAACAACCTGAATCTCACATGAATCTCCCGCCCCCGACATACAAAGCAATAGCAATGTTAAAACTAAGTAAACTGGATATAAAATCCCCAAACAGGCGAAAGCCTACCAGTTTCACCCACTGTCTCTGCCACCTCCCTCCATGCCTGGTTCCTCCGGTTGTATCCCGGTAAATTAATAGGGACTGGTCATACAAAACCGGGTGATTTGCTACGGCGATAATTAGTTTCTCCTATAGAAATGAACGGCGGGATATCTCTCCCAGCTTAGACGCGGTTTGATTGGCTAGGGCTTGAGCTGTCAGATTTTCAGAAACAGGATTTGATTGGCTAGCGCTGGCTACTCCGGCGTCTCCGGCTGCAGAAGTTGAACAATGTTCTGCAGCCGGAGATGCCGGAGACGGACCGCTATGCTACCCACAATTCAGGAGGATAATTGCAGATGAGACAGGTGGACATTGAATTGGAATAGATACAAAAATAATCATCCTCCCACTCGGAGTGCAAATTATATCTTATGGGCTTTTTTGCTTCTGCCATAACTGCGGTCTTGTGTGTGTGCGGACTGTCACTCCTGTTGACACGGACAACGTCAGCGAACTAGTGCACTGCCCACTGCCCACTAGCCACGCCCCGACACATGGGGTCACGCCGGCCAATCACAAAGCTTTGATGCGTTCAAGTGCATTATTCTGGCACAGGAAGATTATGTTATAGGACATTAACGATATCACATATCACATCTCGCGATCGACTGGGAATCTCCCCGCGATCGACTGGTTGGGCACCCCTGGTCTAAATAGTGGTTAACTAAATAAATAGAAAGATACATCATGTTTACCGTTGAATCTGTGTTTTGTCTCTCTCTCCTTGAATGTCTTCTCTATATTTGTTCTTGAGCATGTCTAATGCACACTACTCTCTTGTCATTACTTTGTCCCTCTTCACATGTTTTCACATGTCACTTCTCTTTCTCTCTCTCTCAATTCAATAGCTTTATTAGCATGACCATAGTTACAGGCAATTGCTAAAGCTCTGTATAGTTGCAACATCTATACACAAATACATACTGTTGGAGCGCCACCTAGTGGAGTGGTTGAAGGTTCTACTCTGCTCCGCGCCGTCCGTTGATGAGTGGTTTGCTATAAGAAGAAGGACTCAGACACCGAGATATCAGATAAGCAATAAGCTGAGTTTACTTGGTAAAAAACAACAATACAGAAATACATACCAAATACAATACCAAAATACAGAGTACAAAGTACTCCGGACTCCATTCTACCGCTATCACGACAGCCGGTCAGAACAAGAGCACCGAATATTGAAATCAAACAGCTTTCATACAATTTCAGTAGGAGATGCTCCTCCTTTCCTATCTTCTAATTGGTTGCCTGATTCCTGGGCCAATGAGTTAGCATGAGTCAGCAGAGTCAGCAGTTGTTGACTCTAACTGATCCCTCCCCTCTCCTTACAGTGTGTGTGTGTATTTAACTTTATCATCATCCTAATAAAATAAACCCTAAAACATCTCATCAAAACAAAAAGGAAAGTATTTGTGTCAGATATATATATACTATATATTTATATCTTGTTCCGTTATACCAAACACAAAAGACACTGATTCCAAAAGGATTCTGTGTGTGTGTGTGTGTGTGTGTGAGCTCTATAGGGATATTTCACTTCAACTTCTCCCAAATGTTGTGGCAATTTACAGGTATAGTTGATCAATTATTATTTCGCTGTACAATCAAACAATAACTAAGAAAACATTACCTCTGCTCTCAAGTATAGACCTTTTACAGAAACATAGACACTCCAACTCTGACAGAACACACATACATTTTCTAAACAGGTTTAGCACACACACATTTTCATCATGAGACCTACAAAACAACATGTCACATGTTCACTTCTTTGAAAGCTATCTGTGTTATATGTTGGAAAATCATCATTTTATGACATCTTTAGGATTAGTTAGAACAAAGGATAACTGTTCCTATACACCCCAGGGCTTCTCTGGACTTCCCCTAACCCCCAAGTTAGTTCACTCAAAATGAATACATCTATTGATAACCTCAGAAGGACTGTTGTCTTTCTGTGTGTGTGACTCAATTTCAACAACATATCAGCAATATGGAATATCATGTGATCTCAAATAAATATCAGAAACACTGATTGCTGAATTAAACTTCATAAAACTGTGAACACAGGTACTATAATACATATAAACAAACTGCTAAGAATTCAAATGTCCTTTTTCCGCGGTACTCACTATGGCCCTTGTTATTTGCCATCTCTTTTAACAATGTTCTTCCCTCACTTTATCTTCTCTTCACGTGAAGCTCTCCTCAGCTGGTGTAGTAGTTAGGCAAGCTAACGCTAGCTATATAAATATGACGCTCTATGTATAAAAACAAAACAAAACGTACCTTCTCCACTTAAATTAACTTTATTTCCTCCCGATTTCCATCACTCTTGTTCGTTCTCTCTATGTCTGGTCATACATCAATCTGTTCCACGTTGTGCGCCCCCTAGAGGCCTGGAGCACTTCCGGAATGTTTTTTTAAAAATGTGTTTTGAGATTTGTATGTGCTTTGGACTTTGCATATCGTGCAGCGTTTTTTTGTTGCGTTTGTTTTCGGGGTTTGTGTGTTGTATTTAGTTTGCATCATTTCTGTAAATGCAGCGTTTTTCTGTTGTATTTGTCTTCAGGGTTTGTTTGTTTTTCATTTCATTATTTGCAGGTGTTTCCTGCTAATGTATGCGTTTTGGGCCGTTGTTCCGCGTTTGAACCTGCCGGCCACCGTAACTACGGCTTCCACAGATGACATTTTTTTATGGATTTTTTGTCAAAGCACTTATTCATTGCTATCAGGATGTTAAGGCGAGACACCCCAGGTGAATAGGGTATTTTTTTTAACTTAAAGATATCAGCTAGAAATTTCTCCAGTTAATTACTGACAATAATGCAATTGTCTTTTGTATTACAAGTTTTCTGAAATAGCATGTTTAAATATGCAAATTATCCGTTATCTCATTAAATATGTGCATATTTGAACACATTTCAGGAATCGAAATCTCAACTTTGGATAAAGTCAGGTTCAAAATTATTGTTTCATTTTGTAGTCATATTAGTATCTAAGGCTTTTACAGAAGGGATTTTGGATATCTCTTTTTATCACTCCATAAATCAGAAAATACTGTCAACAGCCCTAAAATATCCATTTTCGCCATGTTTTTAGGTATAAAATGTTATATAATTCAGGCTATGAATGATATATAAACAAACCCTTCTGTAAAAGCCTTCATAATATTGATAGCAATATAACTGGAAGGTTTGGTGTATGTACGTGCAACTGAAGTGGAGATTTCGAACTCAGAGTAGGAGAAAAAACTCATTTTGAGAAAACGACCTTTAAAGATTGCAGTGTAGCGCTAGCTAAACCCTCCTGTTCTTTGTATGACAGCTTGCGCCTCGAAGCACTCCGTGAAGGTATTTCATGATCAGTGTCATTTGTTTTTTGTATAACCTTGCTTCGTGCAAGTGACAATTGTTGTCGTCTTCTCTGTGAAAGTTTTTTTCGCCGTTCTTTTGTCATTTTGAGATTTGAATTTCTAGCGGAAAGCTAACCAGGAAGTGATTTAGCACACCACGTGACGCATCTGAACGAATCACGTTGTCAGAAAATGACACCAGCCAATGAGATTTCGTTTCTTGGTTTAAGACCCCTTTGTACTTCACGATTGGTTGCTGATACAAAGGAAATGACCATATTTGGATCCGATGAGATTGTGCAGGAGAGACGGAGCTTTCCAACGATACCTCTGATTACATGGAGCAAACAGCGGTCGCGGTACTTCATGTTACGTTAGAATGCTAACTTTTGGTGAATTTAGGAGATATCTACAGACGCAAATAGACAAACTATAGTAAAATAAACACTTAAATGTGTATTTTGTACGTTTTCCTTCCAAAAGCCTGAAAGAAAACATGTTATGGAATCAAAATAGCACAAAATCTCAAAATTTACCAGTGCATGAAAAACGATGTTTTTGCCTGCCGTGTCTCGCCTTAAGAGCAGTGGCGGCTGGTGGGAAACATTTTTGGTGGGGCTATGGAAATGGTGACCAAACCATACTAGGGCGGTCCGGGGGGATCCTCCCCCGGAATAATTTTTTGAGAAATTACCCCTTAAATGATGACTTCTGGTGATGTTAGAGGATTAGAGGATTTTCGCGGGAGACTCCCGATTTCATGGCCCTCTCCCGGTTTCCTCCCGGGGTTATATTTCTCCCGCATTTCTCCCGATTTCTGACTAAATCAGATTTACTCACGACTGTTTCCACTCGGACTTTAATACAGCTACACCATTGTTTGGTTTCCATGGTAGCGCGTCTCTTTAGCAGCACACGCAACTCAAAGTCTGAGAGGGTGAGGAAGATGAAAACTGAACAAGAATCGAGAACTCGACCCTCTGCTCACTCCTTTCCTGTAAAATACAGGTCCAGCTCACACATATGCTCCATGGTGCTACAGGCATTGCCCTTACAACTACAATAAGCATGTAAATGTTAATCTACAGCTCCGGCGATCCACTAGCACCGGAGTCTCCACCTGCAGACGCAGCCATCCTCGACAACTACTGTAGCGTCACCTTGGATACGAGTCCAAACAACTCACAGACACACAGGCCAGGGCGCTGACAGGGCGCCCTTTGAGCATCAGATCTGACGACGCTGATTGGCTGAAATTATGTTTCGGCGGCATAGTTTACAGATAGCAACAGTCAGCTTGTCGGCGGCTCCTTTCTTACCGCCCGGACGAGAGAGGGTAATGATACACGCTGCAGCCAGGCAGGAAACATGTGACTTATCAGTAACTTTAGACATCGTAAAACAATTTTAAACGAGATTGTATTGTAGATTATACATTTTACTGATACCAACTATATAATATTTACCTTGTTCATTAAAAATAAAAATAAAAATAAAATATATTTTTTATATATTTTTATTTATTTTTAATTTTTAATGACAATCAAACATGTGGGAAGAGGGGGGGGCGGCCGCCACTGGTTAAGAGCATTGGAATATAACAAAAAGTGTATCTCGAGTCGGTTTCTCAAACGTACCTACCCCACCTTTAAGGCACTCAAAATCAATCACTTTTAAACATCCACCCTAAATGTCTTAAACCATATCACCTTTCTTCATGTAATGGTTTGTTTCTCCAAATGAAGTTTAGATTCATTTGGTTAATGGATTTAATCAGTTTGTTTGGAATGGCATTAGAGTAGGCTGGGTAAATGCATCTTGACAAGGATTCCATCATTGTCAGATATATCCAGCCAAGTATTGAAAGATTTCTTTGGAGCCATGAATTTAACTTAGCCTTGCATTCCTTTAATTTGTTTTCAATGTTGAAATACTTTTTTGTCTTTAGTAAGGTAAATTCCCAGGTATTTAATTTCTGATTTGATTGGAATGTTACAAATGTATTTTTGCAGGTCACCCTTGAAAAAGAGATCTTTTGATCTCAAGGGGCTTTCATAAAGGCTATAACATGTGGAGTATCATGTATGGCAAGAAGTTCACATTTTTTTATATTTAAAGTCAAGCCTGACGCTTTAGAGAATCTTTCAATTTTAGTAATAGCTTTTGGAATCTGATGTTTATCCTATAGGAATAATGTTGTGTCATCTGCAAGCTGGCTAACGAGAATACTTGTACCAAATACATTTAGGTTTTTGATGTCATCACAATTTTCAATGTAAATCGCTAACATTTCTGTAAATATGATAAATAAGTACGGAGAAATAGGACAACCCTGAGGAATCCCCACATTAACCTTAAAGCTAGGGGTGGTGCCACTAGGTAGTATGACACAGCTGCTAATATCCTGATAAAGACCACTGACCATATTTCTGAATTTAATTCCAAAGTCAAGATGTTCAAGTACTGAGAGGATAAAATGCCTTGTAGAAATCCTTCTATCTGGTTTCTGTATTCAATAATGTCCATTACCAGCCTAATGTTATTGTGAATTGATCTGCCTTTTAGGAAGCCAGATTGTGTTTCTGCAATACGTTTGGAGATTCCAATTTGAAGACAGGCAGTGAAAATATAGGTGAACAGTTTGTAGTCAGAGTTCCTAAGAGTAATGGACCTTCTGTTTTCAATAAGTCTTGGGTCTTTGCCAGGTTTTGGAATTAAGACTAATTCCATGTTTCATTGTGGGTGGGAGTATACATGTTTCAAATATTTCCAAAAAGGTAGAATGAAGAAGTACTTTTATATCTTCCCAAAAGTCTCTATAAAATGCTTCTGTGAGGCCGTCTGAGCCGGGGGCTTTGTTAAGAGAAAGGAGGCCAATCACTGCATCAAGTTCACAATACAAATGAATAATACAGTTCATCAATGTATTATCTCTTCGATTTACACACGGCATCTATTGCACATCTGTCCGTCCTGGAAGAGGGATCCCTCCTCTGTTGCTCTCCCTGAGGTTTCTCCCATTTTTCCCCTTTAAACTGTGGGTTTTCTCCGGAAGTTTTTCCTTGTACAATGTGAGGGTCTAAGGACAGAGGGTGTCGTTTTTCTCATACTGATATTCTGAACAAACTGTGCTGTTGTATTAGCTGTAAAGTGTCTCTACTGTAGGCTATTTTTTATATGACCCCCTTGAAAACGAGATGGTGCATCTCAAGGGGTTTATCCCAATGAATACATTTCTATATATATATATGTACAGCACTTTGGCTCGACCAAAAATTGTTTATAAATGTGCTATATAAATAAAACTTGATTTGATTAACAGCTGTTATTGGATTATCACATGCCTGTTTGAAGCTATCTTCCACTTTGGGAATATATTTAGCTATACTATTTAAAAATGTCTGACAGTTCTCACTAGAACATGTGGAGGTATAAAGCTGACTGTAGAATTTAAGAATTTCTGAGGACATTTTTCGTCTGTTGTTTCTACACTATAAACCATTAAAGATTTGATACTATTTCTAACCTGGCTTATTTTTTCAAGACCACAGAAGTGTGCCGAGTTCTTCTCCTCTTCCTCTATCCATTTATCTCTGGATCTAATAAAGGCCCCTTGTGCTTGAGTATACATTTAATCTAATTTAGGTTGAAGGCTAAATATTTTCTGTGTGTCTTCTGCAGAAGGGTCCGGTTTATTGCAGTACATATGTAGTTGTTTAATTATGTCTAGTTCCTTACTTTGGAGTTATTTTGTATAATGTTTCCTAAATGAAATTGAGAGTTGGCGTACTTTATATTTAAGGAACTCCCATTTTTTGATGGGCGTTGTTAGCTCTTCAGAGTTTAAAATGTCAATAATCAGAGATTTAATCTTTTGGCAGTAATCTTTATTTTTTAAGTAGACTGGAGTTAAACTTCCAATATTTATTTGAGCGTGGTCCTTTATTTGTATAGCTAAGCTTAAGTTAAATGTATTCAGGCAGACCACAGTCCTCCAAAAACCTTTCCTTCAGGGGTCCTTCCAGTTAGCGCTAATGCTTGTTAGCCACATTGCCACACTAGCCGCTACGTACGCAGTCAGTTGGTGTTTATGGTAGCTCTCTGCTGAGAATGAACCCAAAATATGTCAGGTTTGTTCTATTTATTTTACAAATACATTCAAACACAGACCCCAACCTTCAACATATACGTCAACGTGTCTTACTTTGATAGCTGTAGCTGCATTCGTCGGCTGTTACGTTACAATACATAGGCAACATCTTTTGTTTTTTAAGCTAACCCAGCTAGCTAGCCTCCGATAACGCAACGTGTCAAACCTGGTGGTTTATAGTTACAGGGCTTATAACTAACAAAACCGGATGCATTCTTTCACTGAAATGAGGACTTGTATCTGTCACAAACCCGGTCTTAAAACGGTCTACTTTTAGAACTAGCTAAAGCTGCTCGCTAACGTTACCGCCCACTGCGATGGCTATTTGTGGAAAGCGATTGTAGACGAGTCAGATTTGTATATTTCGTATGTTAAAATTAGTATATAATGAATGCGGCTTGTCATACATTCACTATGCCGAAATAATAATTGTCTCAATCAGGGTCCATAATTCGTTCATTGAAGCCCCATTGTGTATTTGGTTTCGCTTCATTATTTAAAGTGGTAGATTTTTGAATGGGGTTTGGTTATGCATCTCTGGCAAAACATCGGGGAATTGGGCTAGTGTTAGCTAACTTTGTCGGACTTGGTCCTTCCCTGTCAAATAGCATTAACATTGTTCAATAAAGTAAGATGTCGAAGTAAACAATCAAACCTTGTATTGCAATGTAACTAACCTGGCGGAAGCTGTTTGCTATAGAGTGGACTTTGCCAGGTCACAACTTCCTGTAAGCGTAAGTTGTCCAACTAAATGTTTGCCAACTGAACATAAATACCTACTTAATCCTAACAAGTTGGTTTTAGTAATATGATTAGCTTATGTAAACATATGTCCGTCGGTGAATGCTAGCAGCTGTAACTGACAGCAACTGAGCTTTTGTCCTTCATCCAGCCGCAGCCAGTTTTCTTTCCCAAACCAGCTGCTTTGACGTAACTCTGTGTTGATTTGCACTCTGTCTAAAGTTCAAGTCAAGTGTATAATTTGATTAAGTCAATCCTATCAATGTTGTCGGACGCTTAACATACCCGTCCCATGTTCATATAATAGCAAAGTGTTGCATAGTGCGTATCTAGTTGAGGTTAGCTGAGATGCTAAGCTACGAGTATCAGGCCCTTACAAAGAAGCATGGGTGGAGGAAGTATTCCTATTTACTTAGGATGACTAACGCCACACTGTCATAATACTCCTGTATGGAAAATAATCAAGAAAAGTAACCCATGCAAATAGTTTTTTTTACTTTTCAAATCATTTTAAAGGGCTGGGGCACTGATTATATGACCTGAGGTATTGTGTGCTGCCAAACAAAACAGCTGAAGCTTCCACATCATCTTTGACCTGTGTGAGGCAAACTCTATCCTTTAACTTAAATGTAAAATACTTCTTCCAGTTCATCATTTTGACCTTTTCTATCAAGTGATTATGTAGACTTTATTTATATGCAAGACTGTTGCAAACCTTGAGTCATGTGTAGCTATCTAAGGAGTGGCTCATAGGAGTTTGAGGTTCACTGTCGAAGGGACACTTATGCTTTAAAGAGTTGTTTAAAAAGCATCTTCATTGTTAGGTTGTCTTATATTTACCATGAGGTATACATGTGTGGAAAGAAACGTATCATACAATAATGCAAGTAAACCATTCAAATAAAAGCCAGATGACATCAGAGAATATTTATATATTTTTTCCTTATTGACAATCAACTTATTGTTTCAGCTATGGAATCCAAAACTAAAATGTATGAGCCGTTGCTCCCTTGCATTTGAACAGGACTGCTGTATTAGCTTGCCAACTCAGGCACGGTTGGTCATTTTATCATTTTCTTGTAGCAGTACTACCATCAAAGAAATCATGGTTGATATAAAATTGGAATGGTTAGTTTACAACTTTGTTGAAAGTTCTTTGTTATGAGGACTTGCTTCTTTTCTTTGTCATATGTAAAAGTAATTTGAATATGACGGCATACATTTGTCGTTTAAGAAATTGTGATAGATGTTCTCACTATGTTCTGTCACTTACAAGGGCAAACACTTAGTGAATACGTGAAAAGACAGATGATTTGATGAAACTATTGTTAGTTTTAGCACTAATTGGCCAGACTTTCCAGATGTTTGGTACTTACAATCCTCACACTCCTTTCTGTCTTCAGGGATGACCTGACGACATCTGGCTCCCTCCATCATCCAAGCTCTGTCGGGTAGGACAACTCCCCCACATCTTCCCAGAGAGTGCTACATCCTCATTTTCCAAAGACCTCCAACACCCCGGGATTAACCGGTCCCAGCCCCACAGAGACCCTCTGCCAACCCGCTTCACAAACAAATTGACAATGTATTGCTTACAGTGGCTACTTCCTGTGCTGCTCATCCCCAAGCCGCTGAACCCAGCGCTGTGGTTCAACCACTCCATGTTCATGGGCTTCTACCTGCTCAGCTTTCTGCTGGAGAGGAAGCCCTGCACCATCTGTGCCTTGGTCTTCCTCGCTGCCCTCTTCCTCATCTGCTACAGTTGCTGGGGCAACTGCTTCCTGTACCACTGCCAGGACACGGCACTGCCGGACAGCGCCCATGACCCAGCGATTGTCGGGACTTAGGAGCGGAGAGAGATATCGGAAAGGGGAATGGGGGGTGCAAAGGGTGATGAGGCATTGCTTGGGAAAGATTTTGCCATGCTGTAAATGGGGACAGGCTACACTTCTAGGGGTTTGAGAGCAGTGTAGAAGAGATGTTAGAGGACTGCGGGATGGGAATACTGCAAATACAGACGGCCCTCGGACAAAAGCGGTATTGAGGAAGAAAAGAGCCAGTTTGGTTGAATTACGAGGGGCTCAACAGACTTGAACTTGAGGTGGGAGGAGGAGGGATGCCAGAGGGGACAATATGGAAACTTTGATGTAACAGGAAAGGAAGTCGTGGCGTCCAAACTTGGAATGCTAAGCAAAGAATATGACTGAACTTGAGGAAAGAAGCGTTTCACTTTCATTCAGCATTTGAATGAAAATTAGACAATAAATCCACCACATGTTAACTTAAAGTCACCGCTGTGTTTCAGTATCCCGGTTCCTTGCTTCCGGTATTCTTGTTTACTTCCATCATTGCTCACGGAAGAAGTTGTTTACCTAATTCTGAAGCGTCATCTTTTTTAAATGTCAATAAACTGCCAACATTCACTTAATCCTACTGAAAGGGTGTTTTCACTGGCAGCCATGCTTGCTTTACAGTAACCATACTTTGTACACCAGGTAGTGTTAAAGAATGGTTGACATGTTGGCCCCAGGCTTTACAAGAACAGGACAAACATGCTTCTCACAGTCAAACCTGACCAAACTGTCGCCATTTTTGCTCTGCACACTTTCCTGAACAAGGTGTGCACACAGAGACTGGACAATCAATAACTATGCTGTGAATAATTCCTCCTTTGCCGCATCGCCACGCAAACACACCTCAGAAGGTGTACGACTGCTGAGATACTATGTTCTGCAGCTGCCGCTCTTCATCCTCATCTCCTCCTCCCGCCTCAGATCGAACGTGCCCTGCTGCCAGACCTCTACTTTTATTTTTCTTGTGCATGGGTTGCTGTTTTTTTGTTTTGTTCAAGAAATATGTTCACACATTTTA
>CALSBZ010037075.1:0-10703 GCA_943591055.1 Gobionotothen gibberifrons | reverse complement strand
TCCATGCCACTACCTCAACCTCGTCCAGTGGTGGAGGAGGACGAGGACGAGTTATTTCTCCGGAGCCTCTTGCATCCATTGCTGAGATTTGCCATTCATAAAGCCTTTTTTGAAGCAGAGCAGGAGGAAGACTGATTCATCCCTTTTTTTTTTATTATTTACAGCCATACTGATCCACACTACATGCTTTACACTCATCACTGCACACACTTCACTCACAATATTACATATACATTATTATAAATAAAAGTTATTTAAAGTATGTTATGGCTATACTGTGTCTTCACTTGTTCATGTGGTTTGTCAGTTGCAACATACGGAAGATACAGAAGCTTCATGTATGTCGATATATAATGTGCTGTCTTCTGTATAATTGTTCATGTGAAAACCTGTTGAAATCATGAGTGGTTTATTATGGGATTAGTTTTGTATCATAAAGATAAAGCAACACTTTCTCAGAATAAAGCAAAACTATGAGTTTAAAAGAAAAAAAACTGAGTCAAGCAAAATAAAATAAATTTCAAAAATAAAACTATAAGTTGCAAACAAATCATTTGTGTAATCATGTAAACTATAAGTATTTTTTCTTTGTTTTAACATAGGTTTTTGTTTGCAGTTCTTGTTTCCTCTTTCGCAATGATCAGACTTTTGCTCTCGCTGCAGCTCTTCTCGTTTGCAATCCCTCATTTTTTGTTTGAGATTTTGACACAAACATCCCAGGTGGGCGGGACTTTCAGGGGCTACTCAGCTTTTGAGTGACAGCCCACTACACCACAGATCATACAGTGCAACCAACCCAGTCTCACAAAAAAACGTGTAATAACTACGTTGGTCCACAAGTAGGACGTAGTATTTCTACAAAAACGCCTCTGAAATTGTAAGATCCCTACGTTTTTTTTCACCATTCATTCCAATGGCTGGCGTCTATGTCACGTGATCTTCACATTTCTCCCTGCAGAAAAAAAAAACATGGCCGAACTTCGTTTTATTTTCGGTGTAAAATGCCTATTTTAAGGTTAGTTTGGCCATTAAAATGCCTTTTGATGTCATTTGATGCGAGAAATATGAATTGTTATTTCAGATTATTTGTGCAGTGGATGTACACGATCTTTAATTTGCTAGTTATTACGAAGATTACTTCAGGAAATTGTGTCTATACAACGTTTTCATTGTTACCAAGGTGGTTGCTAGGGATGCTGCTATCGATATTATTTCTGTTATGTTGTGTAACTGTTTAATGGTGTTATTATTATGCATATTTCCTGGGCAGGCTACTTTGTACAGACAAAGTTAATAATAATTATAATATCCCAGTTATAAACGACATTAATCAAAGATGTGTTGCTGTATTTTAGTGGTAAAATCATCATAATTATTCTATATATATCATTTACACAGTGCCTGTAAACCGGAGGAGAACGCTGGCATTTCTCCTCCTACTTGAACGACTACGGAGGGATAGGGTCTGCAAAATGAGTTTGTGTGTGTGTGTGTATATATCATAGACTGTATATAGAGAGGCGAAGTCCCTCCCCTTCCGGTGGAGCTCCATGGGACCCCGGAAGCGGAAAAATATACATTGAAGTCAATGGAGAAAATTGAGAGGAAAAGGTTATCTTTTGATCCCGTTTGAATTGTGCCACGAATTACACATATGATGTTTGTCGATTTAAAAGAACATTTTGCAAGTCAAAAAAATAAAAATGTGTCGTAAAACTGTGAAGTTACACATTTTTTGTGTGAAACTGCTCAGTGAACTACATCTCCGTTAGGGCAGAACAACACACGTCACCAAGATGTCCGTCTGTCTTGTCAACAAAAGGATTGACTACACTCACTATCACCACAATGAAACACGTCCAGAAGAATGTCATGCAAAGCTGCCTGTCTGCCTTTGATTCTCTCTGAACTGCCTGGTCTTTTTAATGTTTAATGTCAACCATTTGTGCAGATAGCATGAAGTACAAAAGATCGCGATGCTAGCGTTACCGTTAGCATTTCTCCCCCAGGCTTAAGTTGTGTATTATAGAATGATCACACCGCTGTGACAGCACTCTTCAAAGGGTTCACGAAATATGACTAGCCTACTACTCTTACTGTTTAACATGTTGGGTTACTTAATGTTAAGGCTAATAAAAATGACACGGGTGTAATGCTAACTAACGTGCTAGCTACTAGCTAGGTAGCTAACTTGATCCAGCCACTCCTGGTCCTTTCATCAGACGGGAGGCGAAAGAACGAGCAAGACCCATTGCTGGTATGATAACAACCTGGTACTAAGCACACAGGCATCTTGTTAAAGTTATCTTATCTTAGCCAGCGCCATATAGATAGACGATATATCTATATAGCGCTGACATAGCTCTCTCTTAGTGGAAGAAAACAATGGTGACATCACTTACGTGACTCTGGGATTTGTAGTCTTTCTAGTTGCGTATTTTTCATAGTCTTATATTTCAACAGTTTTACGACAAACTGTGACTTTTTTTACATGGAAAGGATTGTTTAAGATTGACAAACATCATATGTGTAATTCGTGGCACAATTCAAATGGGATCAAAAGATAACCTTTTCCTCTCCATTTTCTGCATTGACTTCAATGTATATTTTTCCGCTTCCGGGGTCCCACGAGCTCCCTCGGAAGGGGAGGGACTTCGCCTCTCTATATAAATGGACGTAGGGTCCGTGACGTCACCCATAGGATTCTGCAAGTTGCCGAGAAGCCCTTAGTAGGCGGAGTCGGCCACTAACGGCTCGACAGCGACGTCAGAGTTCAACTCCCGCCTGCTCCAGCCTGTTCCAAATAAGGGTAAAGAGGCGGAGCCGAGGCAGGACCTGCTGCCACCGAGCTGAAAGTTCAAGAGCTAGCTGAAGCTACCAAGCTAAGCTAACATGGTCCCCATCTGCACACTGCCGTCGCATTTTACGTTTCTAAGGTAAGCGGACATGAAACTATTCAGCAAAACTATAAATAATAATCTAAGTTATTGAGTTTTTAGCATAATACTTCAGAATCTTAAAATCCCTTAACGTTTGTATGCAATTGTGCTAAATTCAACACTGGAATCAAGCAAATATTAATATGTTTGCATGACATTAGTTATTTATATTTTGATATCACTTAACTATACGTTTAATACATTTAAGTCAAGCTAAGGTACATGTGATGGTAGCTAGTTAGTGCTCTTACCTGTGAGGCCTCCTCCAAACAGCATAATAACCAGACTGTATCATTACAACTAAGTACCAGTTCTAGATCCTTGACTTTAGACAAACAATTCAAAAGACAAAATGTATTTAAAAGACCAATCTTTATTTGAATGTCCCTCTTAACTTGAGATATTAGTTATACAGTAATAGTATTGACAATCTAAAAAAACTGAGCAACTCAACAGTCAACTTTATATTTCTTATTGTCTAAACTAAAGCATTTATTATTTTCATTTTTCCCCTCTCATATTCAGTGTGGACGGATTGAGACAGCGTGGTGTCCAGAGAGCTGCAGAGACTTCAGGGAGAAACCTCCGTGTGATGGACGGATTGAGACAGCGTGGTGTCCAGAGAGCTGCAGAGACTTCAGGGAGAAACCTCCGTGTGATGGACGTCCTGTCTGTTGGTTTGGAGAGGACTGAGGGTCTTTCCTCAGCGAGGAGGACCAGGCCTGATGGAGGAGCCCATGGTGGGCAAAGCTGATACCAACTGCACAGGCCTAGTCTGTCACTTTATTTGACTAAATGTGTTTACTTATACATTTGTACACCTTCTGTCCATATGTGCTTTTTATTTAAAACATGTTTGATTAACTTTTGGTTCACATTTCAATAAATTGTATTTGTATTTGCACTCCTTTCGTCCATTATTCGTACTGAAAATGTTAGATTACACATTCACATCTGACTGAAGATTGGCTCGATTTATTTGTGACGTTGCAAACTCTGCGGTACAAGGCACAAGCGATGTGAAGCTCATAAAGTGAGGCAAATAGAAATAATCAGCTGATGGAGTGTAGATGTGGAAATAGGTGCATTCAACATCAGCTTTTAATGTTCCTCTTGGATGTTCTTCTTGACCCTCAGAGAAGGAGAAAATGTCGTGTCTTTCAGGCATGTCCTTTCCTAACAAAAATTACAGGAAACATAAAACATATTATTGCAGAACAAGTGTGTTATTTATGAAAGCGGTGTGTTTGTGTGTTGTAGGGGCTGTAGATATAACTATTTTGTAATTGTAATGGTTTTTTTGTATTTCAACAGTGAGCTACAAAGACAATCAGATTAAGAATGAACAGTATGAAGTTCATCAACATTGAAATATATGTTATTATCAAAATCATATTTAACTGTTATCAAAACGTAGTGCAACTGTAGAAGCTTGCTCTGTTGTCTCACTGAAAGAATAACTTTCACCACGTTTTTTACAGACAATATTGAGAGATAAATAGTAGCAGTTCTCACTATGTGTTAAATATCTTTGCCTTCATTACATTAAATTAGAAAGCTGACAAAATCATATTGCTTGTTAACATCTAAATGTAATTTTGTGCATGGAAAACCCCTCAACTTCACTGACGTGTAGGTGATCAAGTATTTAGTATTGTTTAATGGAATGTATATCAGTGTATAAACCAATATCTTTATTGATTCTTTGTACAGTATGAAGAAAGAGTCTTTGTACCTGTGCTGAAGTTCACTGCTGTGAGGAGTCCAGTTCTGTCTCTCACTCTCTGGTCCAGCCTGTCTGCATCACCTGGACACCTTAAACAAACAGATATATATGTAAAGTACCATGTGTACAAACAATATAACTGATTCTCTTCTGTTGAACATGTTGGATTGTGTATTGTCCGAGTCAGGGTCCTTTTTATTTTACTGTAACTTTGGAAGTTGTGTTACCAATGCTTACTGTTTATTTGATACCAATTTGGTAATGCAATTAATAAAAACAACAAGGTTTCGGTTCGTTCTTCAGATGACTGTGACGTTAACGTAATCATCTTGAAATATGACATTAATAATTGTAATATACACACATCTTATTGTGAGGTTGATTTCACATACACTACTTCGACATTAGCTTGTCTACATACGGTTCCTATACATAATAAAATATCTCTCTAAGTTACAAGGATGACCTTATTTTATCAAGCTCAAACAGAAGCCGTTTGTTCTACAGTATTATCCCACTTAACGCTTAACACTTGTCTATTTCGTTTTAACCTTTATATATACAGTCTATGATTTTAACTTGGAGGCTACGATTAGCATCGTTAGCACCGACGTAGCTACCACTCGACACGCTAACCCAAGCCTTAACATTCATTACGTAGCTGATTAAAATCATTAACACATAAATAAGTACTCGAATTTCACTTACCGCAGAACCGCATTCATGCACCGTCTGTTTCAACCCCAGAGCGAGTAACAATAGTCCGATATATAAGCATGAAGAACAAACAAACACGGCCGGGGTCAAGTTGTGTTCCCCGGATGAACTGAGCAGGCAGAGTCCCTGTAGCATCACGGAGCAGCTAGCAGAGAGACACGAAGCTAACAGCAGCAGTCACTTGACAGAGCCGTCACTCAATGTGACCACGCCCTAATTTATGCAAAAACGTTAAGACCTAATATAAATAAAAGGGTCGTGTTAGAAAACAATTCACTCACAGATTCATAATCATGAAGGTGGAATCTAACTATATCGATAATAAAATGTTTGGAGCCAGGGGCAGAAACATGTTTTTTTCTGCCGTGAAATTGGGCATTTTAACATGGGGGTCTATGGAAATTGCTCCTTTCTGCAGTCATCGCCTATCGGCCAATATATGAACTGCAGTGTGTGGCACTTCCGTATTGGCGTCCCGGCTCTTCCCCAGAGTTTGCCGCTTGGTATATATGCTATATATGGTCTGACCGTTCCACTTCCTGCCTGCCCGACATTACCTTACGGCTGCGCCGCGACAAAAATAGGATTCATCCTAATTTTAGAGGAGCCCTGCGCCGAGCCGCTTCTGGGACGCGTCTGGGACGCTTCTGAGCCGTAACGCGGCGCGTGTGGTGGAATAGCACCCATTGACTAGAGTGGCCGCTATCCTTGCGGACGCCGCGTCACAGCCGTAACGCGGCCGTAACGCGCCGCAGACGGACCCGGTGGAATCTAGGGGTGAGCCAGTGATGACAGCAACGCCAGCGTGGATGAAGATGGTGCAGGTCTCTCTTCATGCCCCCCCCCCCTCTGCCCCCCCCTCTGTGCTGTCCCCTCAGAGGAAGTGGGAAACGGGATAAGACCTCTGGACACCACGCTGTCTCAATGATCCACACTGTTAATATGAGAGGAAAATAAATGTTTTAGGAAATGAAAAATATGAAGTTAACAAATAAAACACAGCTCAGGGGCAGTCATGGACGGTAGGTTTTCCTACAAAGAGAAGTAGTAAACTCAGCCTCCATTGATTTTCACGTCAAATTAGCGTGTTAATAAAATAAGCTATCATGGCTTATACTTGCATATCTAAACAGAATCATGAGAGCCTGTTGGTAGAGTCAGGCACACGAGTCCGTTTGCGCCGGTGTCTGAACGCTCACTCACTGCTAGCTATGTAGCTAACTGGCTACTTAGCTTGCATTGTTATGGATCTAAAGGTAGCAATTTAAGCTAACTTTCATAGCACAGCTTTACTTCTCACTTAACACAATAAAGAAACAGACCGTATAGTACAGCACAAACAACACAAATGATCAATACTTACATATATTTTCACTTGTAGTATTATAATAATTGAAATGCTGGTTCTTCTGGGGGTCTTCTGTCCACGCTCAGCTACCACACCGCAGCTGCCTGCACTGACGGTACAATCGCTGGAGGACTGGGCTGTCACTCAAAAACTGAGTAGCCAATGGGGACCCCTGAAAGTCCCGCCCACCTGGGATGTTTGTGTCAAAATCTCAAACAAAAAATTAAAACTGCGGTCACAGACGTGCACGCAGTTGTGGGCGGGCCTTCGCATCCGAGCGCCCGTCGGGGAGGGTCGCCGGTCGTCCCGGCGTCAAGCAGATGCGCGCGAGTCCTCCGAAACGAGCCGTTCGTAATTTCGCAAACGTTCGCGTCCCGGACTCCCAGGTCGTCCGGCAGCGACCGGGAAACGTATGTGGGTGCGCCGCCTTGAAGGAAAACACATTTCTGTAAAGGCTCGTCGACGATCGATTATCAAGGACGCTGTCTGGAGGAGCCGTAACCGAGGGTCCACTGATGCAGAGGAGAGAGGAGAGAGGAGTCTCTCTGGAGGAGCTATAACCGAGGGTACACTGAAGTATTCTCCGGAGACGATTTCAGCCAACAGTGATGTTTGAAAGAGGTGTGACGCTTGGCTGGACTTATGGCAAGGAAGCACAGCTCTGCAAACTGTTCCCATTGTGATTATAAGTTATTTGAGATGATCAAATGTGAAATCAGACTTTCTACCCTTTACCGTTTGTTTACTCACAAATCACATCTCCCCTGCTTTCATTGTGAGGCGATGTTTACAGTGAGAACAGCTGCTGAGGTCAGTGCAGAAAGCAGAACAGTGTGTATAATATATATCGCTCATTAATATATGTGACAGGCCTACATTACACACTTTATTTATAGGCTTTAGGAGATATCTACAAATAAACAGTAAGGTTAGGGTTAGGGTGTGTATAGGTGTCTGTTGTAATGAATATGCCGCCAGGGCGTTGTTGGACTAACAGTAGGTGAGTGTGTGTGTGTGTGTGTGTGTGTTTGAGTGTGTATGTGTGTGTGTGTGTGTGTGTGTGTGTTGTGCGTGGGGAGTTGAGAGACAGATGATGTTCAAGGCAGAGTAGCTTATCTGTCATCTACATGTTGGAAAATGGTACATTCTAGGCTGTGAACTCCCTATGTGAGCGACTGACTGTTCCTTGGCAATGTAGCATCTGATTGGATATGCGCTGCACTTTTCATGTATGGCCTTGGTCCGGCCATTTCCCTAGGATGCCTTGCCTATAGTGTGCAGAAAAGGCATGGGAACTTCACATTTGGCAAAATGGCCAACTTTCTGAGGGTCCGGCCAAATGGAAGGCAATTTGAAAGATGTCCGCAATGATAAGAGCAATGTGTATAGAACGTTTGTTGCATATTGGAACAACCAAATGCGAGTAATTTGCGACATATTATATATATATAGTCCAAAATGGTATATTCTCTGTTAAATTACGACCGCCCCGATTGAGCGAGCAACTTTTTTACTCCCAATTTAGCATGGCTGTGGATATGGTCGGAACTGGTCCAGGAATGTAATATTTCCGAACATTTCCCAAAGAGCAGTGTGGGAAAATGTGCTCAAACTGCATGAAAAACGGCCATCGTTCAAAATTGCCATTTTTGTGGGGGGCGGGACTAATGAAAAGCCATTTGAAATATGTGTGCCATCATAATACCAATGTTTATACAGAGTTTCGTGAATATCTGGAAAACTATATGCGAGTAGTTTGGAGTCATTTGCGACATGTAAATCGTCAAAAATGGTACATTCTCTGTTAGCTTACGTTCGCCCCGATTGAGCTAGCAACTATTTTGTTCCCAAGTGAACACAATATTGGATATGGGCTGAACGTGTCCTGGACTGGAATTTTGCCGATGTTTTCCCGAGGAGGTGGTTGTGAAAATGTGCGGAAAATGCATGAATAACGGCATTTTTTCAAAATGGCCGACTTTCTGGGGGGCGGGGCTAATGGAAGCCATTTTGAAATATGTCTGCAATTCCATGAGGAATGTTTGTGGGAAATTACGGGTAGTTTGGCGAAACTATATGTGACTATCGCACAATAGGGGGCGCTACTGAGCTGATTTAACAAAATGTCCGATTTTATTGTACGGTCTGCAAAAGGACGTGGGCTATAACGTGTGTCCCAAGTTTCGCTCCCGAAGGTCATTTTAGGGATTTTGTGGCATTTAAATGGTCAAAAATGGTACATTCTCCGTTAGCTTACGAGCTCCCCGTTTGAGCAGTTGACTATTCATTCGCAATTTAGCATCACATTAGATATGGGAAGATCTTGTCCTGGTTTGGAAATGTTCCGATCATTTTCCTAGGAGAAGTGTGCGAGAATGTGCTTAAAACGGACCTTTTTCAAAATGGCCGACTGCATGGGGGGCGGGGATAATGGAAGCCATTTTGAAATATGTCCGCAATTCCATGAGGAATGTCTGTGCCAAGTTTCGGGTAGTTTGGAGAAACTATATGTGACCAGCGCACAATAGGGGGCGCTACTGAGCTGGTTTACTAAAACGTACGATTTTTTTGTACATTCTGGAAAAGGTCGTGGGCTGTGTCAGGTGTTCCAAGTTTTGCCTCCGAAGCTCATTTCAGCGATTTTGTGACATTTAAATAGTGAAAAATGGTACCTTCTCCGTTAGCTTACGAACTCCCGGTTTGAGCGATCCACTATTCATTCGCAATTTAGCATGACATTGGATATGGGCAGATCTTGTCCTGGTTTGGAATTTTTCCGATCATTTTCCTAGGAGAAGTGTGCGAGAATGTGCTTAAAACGCACATTTTTCAAAATGGCCGATTGTATGAGGGGCGGGGATAATGGAAGCCATTTTGAAATATGTCCGCAATTCCATGAGGAATGTCTGTGCCAAGTTTCGGGTAGTTCGGAGAAACTATATGTGACTACCGCACAATAGGGGGCGCTACTGAGCCGTATTTGGCAAAACGTACGATGTTATTCTACAGTCTGGAAAAGGTTGTGGCGTGTCACGTGTGTTTTGAGTTTAAAGGCCGTAACTCATTTTTGTCAAAAGTTATGTGTCAATACGTGTTTTTAACCCTTCGATTTTGTGAAAAAACTGCATAGGACACGCCCACATTTTTCTTTGCCTGCGACACTTTAAATCTCAGTTTATACTCATCCTGCCACTATATCTATGACAAAATATTTTTATTGCGCCCATCCGTTCTTCAGATATCAATTTGTTGTGTTTTTGGCACCCCCTAGCGTCCAATATCAACATGCTTTTTGGTGCCTATTCCCCAAGACAGACTGAACCTATCCACCGAAGTCGGTGATATTTGGATACATTTCGGATGAATTGTGAGCATTTATGTGTAGGCCACACCTTTTTGCTAATACGTTTCCATGGATGTCGGACACATTTTTCCACACATCGTGCTCATTTTCTACAGTAATGTGTCCGACCCTCCATTGATGATGTACACTAAGTTTGGTGTGGAAATTCAAATAATTGAAATTTCAGTGAATATTTAACTGTTTTTCACATTATGCTAATTAAAAAAAAAATTAAGTAGGCGGAGCTTGGGGTTATGAGAGGATAATATGTAGAGCTGCTCCACCCGGAGAAGTGTGCAAAATTTCAGTCCCGTCAGAATTACGCTGCGACTATGTAAATTTTTGGGAAACTGAATTTTCACAGGTGGCGCTAGAGAGCATGTTGGAAATTTTTCCGCCATCGAATCCAGAATGTGAAATTTTTCGCCCGTCCTGGCGGCGTTGCCAAATGTCGCTACACGAATAGTGTCGCAACCCCCTCAAAAAGAGCTTTAAAGTGCAGATAAAAAATCAGAAGAATAATTAAAACTGCGGTCACAGACGTGCACGCAGTTGTGGGCGGGCCTTCGCGTCCGAGCGCCCATCGGGGAGGGTCGCCGGTCGTCCCGGCGTCAAGCAGATGCGCGCGAG
>CALSBZ010037065.1:0-11005 GCA_943591055.1 Gobionotothen gibberifrons | reverse complement strand
GACAATTTATGAATTTGTGTTTGTATGAATTTGTGTATGTATATATAGAAATATATAGAGACCATTCTCCTAACTTGCCTGGAAATATATTATATGAATGTTTATATAAATTATTCAAGATTATAAGTATACATTTATATTATATTGTATGTTAACTTATATTAAGAAGTAAAACAATTAAAAATAGGGAGAAGGGGTCGGATTAAATAAGTAAACTTCTTCCGACCCCTTTTCGGACGTGTAATTAGCTAAAGCTTTGTTTTTTATAATTATCAGACAATGATACAGATTATTCAATTATTAATTAACTATATCGTTTTGTTATTGCATTCATTTGTATAGTACTGTATCATGTCTGTATCACCTTTTTGTCATTTGTATTTTTTTGGTTTTACACGCTCGAAAGAAAGAAATAAACTAAACTAAGCTGAAACTTCTGGGTGAGAAAAGTTTCTTAAGTTTCTTAAACCTGCATTCTCTTGAATTTCCAGCAGGGGGCGACATCTCTGCTTCAACAATAAGTGTAGAGAAGTCTATGAGAAAATGTTCCTTCTTCTCTCTTGATTTATTCCCTCAGTAAAGTGTGATCAATACAGCATGATGTTCAGTCGGTACATTAGGGTCCCATTTGGAGTGAAATAGATGACACACATTATAGTTAGCTTAGGATCGGGGCACATTTAAACCTTTTACAGTGTGTTTACACTTCTTGAGAGTTCATTGTAACCTTTTGGTTGCCTGAAAATGTATAATTTAGTTTCAGGATGATGTTTTGAAATGTTTAATTATGTCTTGTCTTGTTTCACTTCCAGTCTTTTTTGCCCTGCTTCCTTTCACCTGTGTGATTTGTAACTGAGGAGCTCTTTTCCAAAACGCTATATATCCATTTTAATAGTTGTCAGGAAAATGACATTTTTTACCTAGACCCACACATTTTGTTAATATTAAATGTATATATATATATATAGGATATATAGCGATTTGGCATGAAACATTGATAGAGCAGTGAATAGGTTCAACAAACTCAATTTTCAATTTGGCTTTTATAGCGTTTTGGAAAAGAGCTCCTCAACTACTCTGGTCTTGAAAGAACATTACGCATCAAACTGATGTCCACAATCACGTTTATTTTCTTCTTTGTACAATTATGAAACACCGTGAAAACGTGTTCGCCTAGTAGACCAGCAGTAGAATTATCGTTATCACATCGTTGACACTTTTAGCGCCCTTTTCCTCTATCACAAACACAATATAAACATCCGGGGTAAGAGGTCACATGACTTCCGGAAAGACAACTCTTATCATTTTTACAAAATAAAACAAAGTTCAAGCATACATTAAACACTCTTCAAAAAAGGACAAAACAATAATAAGGGACCTTTGAGCGTCAGCTACATGATTGTCTGATTGTGTTTTTTTTTTTTTAAATTATTTATTCTACCAAAATCATACAAATACAAAAACGTATAATTCATACATACAAACAAACAAAATGGGTAGAAGCGGGAGGGCTGAAGCATAGCTTATGGGGAGTAGCCCTCCCGTGCATCATCATTAGCATCAATATAACAATGGCATTTATTTCGTCAAGAACATATAGAAATTAAGGAGTACAAAGAAATAAAGAAAAATAATGAAAACTGGAAGAAAAAAAAAAATTGTAATAAAGAAATAAAATAAAAATTAGGGCAAGAAAAAAGTAAATGCATATATAAATAACACTGGGAATATCCATTATGTGTTAGCTGGAGTAATCTGCAAATAGAATTGTTTTTAATTTAGTTTTGAATAGTTGGTGACTACTAATACTTGAAAGGTCTGGGTGAAGTGCATTCCACGTTCTAACTCCGATTATGGATAAGCTGTGAGATTTGATGGTTGTTCTACAGGGCTTGCTACACAACCAGTTAGGATGCCTAGTTGGGTATTTCCTGACTGTGGTTTGGAACTGCTTTTGAATGTTAGCAGGCATTTTGTTATGGAAAATGTTGTGCATAATCAGTAATGTTTTAAGCTTAACTATATCAACAAATTTAAATAGATTGAGTTTTTCAAAAATGGGAGTTGTGTGTTCATATTTACCAACACCACAGACTATTCGTAAAACTTTTTTTTGAGATATTATGATTTTTTTAAGATTTGTTAAGTACGTGTTTCCCCATATTTCGGGGGAGCAGTAATAAAGGTAAGGGAGGAATAGACTGTTATAAAGAGTTCTGAGTATTTTTTCATCGAGAATGTTCTTAGTGCGATACAAAATCCCTATTGTTTTTGACAGTTTAGTTTGTACATAATTTATATGGTGCTTCCAGTTGAGTTTTTCATCAACAATGAGTCCTAAGAATTTACATGCACCAACTTTCTCTATCTCAGTATTGCAAATCCGTATAATACAGTCATTTCTACTCTCAGACTTTGTATTGAATAACATGTAATTTGTTTTGGCCACATTAAGGGATAATTTATTAACTGCAAACCAGTTACATAGTATTTCTAATTCTGCATTAACAATTTTAACAAGATCACCAAGATTATGATGGGAGCAGAGAATGGTGGTATCATCGGCAAACAAAATGAATTTTAACATATCGGAGGTGTTGATTATGTCATTAATATAAATCAGGAACAGTTTTGGACCTAAAATTGATCCTTGAGGGACTCCACATGTTATAGGAAGATTGTTTGATTTTGCCTCGTCTATATCCACATATTGTAGCCTATTTCTCAGATAACTCTTAACCCATTCTTTGGCTTGACCCCTTATGCCATAATGTTCTAATTTGTGTAGCAGTATAGTATGGTTCACAGTATCAAAAGCCTTTTTAAGGTCAATGAATATACCAGCTGTAATCATTTTTTTCTCAATGTTGTTGGTAATTTCTTCAACCAGTTCGATTACTGCTGAAGAAGTAGAGTGATTTTTCTGAAATCCATATTGGCTGGGGCATAATATATTAAATTTGCTGAGGAATGACTCCAGACGGTTGTTAAAGAGTTTTTCCAGGATTTTAGAGAATTGTGGTAGTAAAGAAATCGGTCTATAATTATTGAAACTTGATTTATCACCAGATTTGAAAACCGGAATCACCTTCGCGATTTTCATTTCATTTGGGAAAATACCTTGTTGGAACGATTTATTGCATATATTTACTAGGGGGGCTACAATGTTTGGTGCAACTTGTTTGACCATATTCATACTAAGTCCTAAATAATCTTTGGAGTGTTTACTGTGTTGAGTATTAACAATATCAAGCAGTTCATTTTCTGTAATTGGGTTCAGGAACATACTCTGTTGGTTGGAGTTTTTCAAAAAATCATCCACTTTACATGAAGTTGGGTCGATTTTACTCGCCAGATTGGGGCCAATTTCAGTAAAGAACTCATTAAAACTATTTGCAACATCCGTTGGGTTTTTTCCTTCGGTTTGGAATTTCTTGAATTCATTTCTGTTGTCAGTTCTTTTCTTCTTAATTATGCCATTTATTACCTTCCAAGTGGTTTTCATATCTCCTATGGCATTTTCTAATTTTTCAGAGAAGTATCGTTTTTCACAGTTTCTAAGGATTGTTGTCAATTTGTTTTTATACAATTTATAACGACTTTCATCTTCAGTGCTTTTACTTTTCAAAAATATCCTATAAAGTGCATTTTTCTTACAGCAAGCATTTTTCAGTCCACGAGTGAACCAGGGTTTTGAGTCATTATTATTCCTGTTGCCAATCTTAATTTTAATAGATGGACAACATTCGTTCATGTTTTGCATGAAAATCCTTACAAACTCATTATAGGATTTGTTTACATCTTGAATCTCAAATACTTCTTGCCATTTTTCATTTTTTAAGTTAATATTTAATTTATTTAGAGAACTGTCATTTAATATCCGCTTAGTTATGCATGTCTTTTGTTCCTTGTTATTTACAGGTTCTTTCCCGCAAATTGTGAATATTGGCAGGTGATCACTGACATCAGTGATGAGGGCCCCACTATGATGTTGCGTTCCAAGGACGTTAGTGAAAATATTATCAATTAACGTTTCAGTAGTGCTAGTTAACCTGGTTGGTTTGGTTATTAGAGGGAGAAGCCCGAGAGAAAAAAACATATCCATGAAGTGTCTCGCCTGTTGGTGCGAATTGTATTTTGATAAATTAACATTGAAATCTCCACACACATAAAGGTTTTTATTTCTATGAGGTGTGAGCATTTTTTCTACTTGTTCATTAAATTCCTCAAGATTACTTCCAGGCTTTCTATACATGCATGAGACGAGTATATGTTTTTTCTGTTTTAGCTCAATGTCTATGGTGACAGATTCCAAGAGGTTGTTACAGCAGAGGGAGAGACTTTCTACCAATCTCGCAGAAAGTGTGTTTTTAACAAACAGTGAAACCCCTCCACCTCTTTGGAGTTTACGATTCATATGAAAAGCCACATAATCAGGTAAAAAATTATCAACAGTGTTTGAGTCAGTTTGCCAGGTCTCTGAGATTGCAATGATGTCAAAAGATCTATTTATGAGTTGAAGATATAGTTTGATTTTGTCACTATTTGCATTAAGGCTACGGGCATTAAAGTGAATTAATGAAAAGCCATTAATAGCTTTGAGTTCTTTGTTAAAAAGTGTTTCGCTATAGTAGCAGCAGTTGTTGGTAAGATTTCTGAAGAAATTAGCGTCTGGGTCAATGTGAGAGTCGAAACAGTTATGTCTTATTAGATTTTCATCAAAGAGATTTAAATCCTTAGAGTTTACTCCGGTCACTGTGGCCACTGGGACTGGGTGATTTGAGTTCATGGTACATACACAGAGGTAAATTCATGACTGATCATACAACAACACAGGGGATTTATTTTAACACACAGGACAAAATACAAAACAGAATATAACCGAATATTATCGAGTGGTCGATGGAACTTTTGACTCACGCTTAATGAATGAAGTGAGGGAAAATAGCGCATAGATGTAATTGCATTATTTGTCAATACTTTACCAATAGCGGAAGTAGTATTCTTATCCTCGGAGTTCATTCAAATATAGACAAGTCCTCACTGTCCTTCACAATCGATACTTTTCCTTCGTTTGTTTTGATGAATATTTTACAGTCCCTGGTCCAGGTAGCTTCGATTTTGTTCCTCTTCCTCAGGTCTCTCGCAGTTCTTGCGATATCCGCGTTTCTTTTCGTGAGGTGCTCGTTAATGTAGATTCCGGTCCCTTTCAGTTTCTTGGCGTTTATCATCATACGAACTTTTGTCTTTCTGCTCACAAGTTTTATGATCACCCTTTGGAATCCACTTTCCGACGGCTTCCCAAGTGTGTGGCAGATCTCAATCTCCTCAGACTTCAGGTACACGCCACGATCGTTAAGTGCCTCGAGCACCTGTGTTTCGACCGAGTCATGTCCGTCTCTGTCTGTAGAAGGCGCAGAATCTCCTTTCACTACCTGGGAATATGGTTTTATGATTTTTAATCCGGTCACGATAACATCCTCTTTTCGGGTGTGTTGTTCAAGCTCCTCGATCCTTCTCTCCAGCGTGACAATCTTCTCGTCTTTTTCCTTCATTATCCTCTCCATGCTTCCGATCGTTTCCAGCAGTTTTTTAATTGTTATGCTGTCATCCTTTCGGGTCTTATTTAAGTCACTTATATCCTTGGTAATGCTGGATAATGCGTCCTTAATTTCTAGGAGATCAGCGTTCGCTGCGTTCGCAGCATTCGCTCGTGTCATTTTTTGATCACAATCAAATCTCCACTGTGTTCACTTGTGTCTTTTTCCAGCTGTGTCTTGTCTGTCTCTGTGATTAGTCTTGTAAGAGTATAACTTCTCATGTTATACTTACATTATATTGGTATGGTCTCTGGTCCATTCAGCTCCACTACCTCTGACATGTCAGTGTTCAGTTGTGCTTTACCCACACTTGTATGTCACTTCTGGTTTCAAAAAAACCAAATCACACTCAAGGCTTCAATGTGTAGACCACAAACAAATGGATGGTGTTACAATGACCACTTCCTATATATGAGTGTAAGGTTGACATGCAGCCCATCGGACACTTAGTCCTCAGTCCTAAATGTTCCATTACGCCGGTTTGGGTCAATCACAGAGTCCTCTTCCAGGGGATCACCCACCGCCAAGGACACTATCAAAGATCAGCACCAGTGACCTCTTTCAATTAAAATGAGCTTCCAGAGAGCGTGCATCTAAAACCTTGACATGAGCCGCACTTAGCATTATCTTTAAAGTCCAATATGTGCAACCTTGAAGGACTCGAGCGAGAGGAAATGATATCGTATGATTGAACATCTCAAATGTGTACGTTGGGTTGGATGACTTGACGAATTGGTTGATGCAAATAGCCAAGGTTATCTCTCACACACACACACACTCACACACACACACACACACACACACACACACACTCTGAAAAAGCTAATATCATTTCTGTATTGAACACGTGAGCTCATAGGCAGTGCAGGTAACCATAATGACAGATACATCATTTAATATCTAGATGTATTGATTTGAGAGCAGGGAGTGGAAGATCAATATGTATTTATAGCTAATAGATATGACTCCTGTAAAGTAGAGTATTATTGCTCTGTCAAAGTGGGCAGGAGCCTCCTGTTGGATCATGTTACCTGTGGGTCAGGTGAGCATCTCATGTGATGCTTAGCTGTTGTTTCACTTGTAATTAGTGGCACAGAGTGTGAGAGGAAGAGGAAGAGGAAGAGGAAGAGGAGGAGGGTGTTTCTCTTACAGTAAAGTCATGTATCTGTATTTAGAGTTTCTTTAAAACGCTGCAGGCTTTTTAGTGCATTTACACTTCATGGCCATTTCACTAAAAGTCGCCTTTGGCAAAGTGTGCATCTCATTTGCTGCCAACTCTTCAAACCCAGGCTTTACGGAGCTGTCTAAGAGATAAAGTTATGTGTTTTTTGTAAATTGTGTAACTTTTTTTATCATAATTCTTTCAAGTCAAAGTCAACTTTATTGTCAATCTTTCAGTTGGTTTGTGCACAGACAGAGAGATCGAAATACCGTTTCCCACAATCCCGAATATAAAAACAAATGTATATACAAATATGTGTGTGCCAATATGTATACAGTCAAGGACACATTTGTACATGTGCACACATTAAGACCTAAATAAAAACACAACAATCAATATATACAAAATAACAGTCACTTCAATATTTTGAGAATGTATATTAGAGCAAGATTGTCCATATAATGTGCAAAATAAATATTAGTGCAAGCCACTTACATTAAGCTATTGTCTGCTGTAACAATGCACATCTCCCCATATTCTGATTCTGATAATGGCACGTTTTGTGTGAGTGTTTAAAACCTCTCTACGTTATCCTCTTATTTCTCCTACAATGTGGAAATGTGACGATCTGGGTTCACTCGGTTGGAGTGTAATGTGCAAAGAGAAATATTAGTGCAAGCTACTTAGGTAACATTAAGCTGTCTTTGGCTCTTTTCTACTGTAACAATGTACATTTCCCCACTAAGGCATTCTGATTCTGATAATGGTTCGTTCTGTGTGAGTGTTTAAAACCTTTCTACTTTATCCTCTTATTTGTTCCTATAATGTCGAAATGTGACGATCTGGGTTCACTCGGATGTGTTACGGAGTGTAATGTGCTGCCCAGTTGCATTAGTGTTTTATTGGGAGGATGTGGCGCAGGGTGCTCCTCCTCGTGTAGTGTGCAGCGGGACACTCTGCAGATTATCCCGTTCCTTCCACTCTCCTTTTACGCGTCTGCAGCACAGTGATTCAGACCCTCCGGATGTAGGAACAGGCAGGACTGCTTCCACAGATGGAGAAACCACGCCGGTTCTGTCGCTGTGGACATCAGTAGTGGAAGATATTCACGGGTTTCTTCTTCTTTCTCCTCCTCCTCTCTTTTCGACTCGTTTTTCATCAAATATGTGGGACGCGCGTTCTCTGCGAGGCGTCCGCGGACTGCTCTCCTCCTCAGTGGCCGCTTGACCAGGGGGGGATCCCGGCTCCCTTTCAACCCTCTACTCCCCCAAGGAACAAGAGGAGTTTGCATGCAAAAGGTGGTTTATCTCGGCAAGGTGAGAGAAACTGTTTTTGTGTGTCAGTTTCTGGACACTTTGAACACACACCATGTGGCAGATCTCACGCGTTGCGGGTGCAGCTTGTTTTAAGACTGATCACCATACGGGGTTGGATTTTAAAAAACCTACAACAGAAATCGCGTAACAGGTCTGCAAGGCTTTGAGATTTATAGGACTGCAGAACAAGTTAGGAGGAATGGATTACTAATGCGATGCAGCTTTAAATCCAACACACTCCTACTCACTCTGTCCCATTTGCATAGTGAAATAGTCTCTGTAGTGGCCAGTGTTTGCTACAGAGAATCAGGCAAAGTAAAAACTGTTGCATTCAAGAAAATCCTCTTATCTTCAGTCTGAACTATGATGTTAAGCCTTGCTTCTAATTAAAATGATAACCTGCCACAATAAATGATTAAAGACTCCAATATGTGCAACTTTTTACATCATTTTAAGGACTTATCCAAGAGCAAAGGGCATATCAATCATTCAGTTCAAATTAAAAATCCTTCACAGTGGATTTTTTTTATGTGCAAGAGGTTACATTTGTCAGAAAATGTGATTAAAATTACCTAAAATGTATTAATGTAATCATATAATGAGAACACTTGAATGCATTTTGAGGTTCATTTAGATTAATTTGCTTCCTGAGTCCTTCTCTGAGCGATGGGACTGCATAGAGAGCAGGTCTTCCATCGCTTCACTACACAGCAGTGCAGTGCAAAGCAAAGCATCCATATTGACTGTTAAAACTAAAACATTGATTGTGTCTAACACCTCCCTGCGATGAAAGGATCAGTGACGCTGTGCGGCTGTTACTGTTTATGCCTGACTATGTTAAGTAACAGGTGTGTCAGGAAAGTGATGATATCTAGCCGCCTTGAGAAATGCTGAACACTGCAAAATGTTAATCTCACAAACTGTCTCTTTGTTTCCTCAGCCATGGAGGGACTTCCCTAAAGTGGATCCAACTTAAATCAACATTCTTGGGACTTAACATCTCCCCCTTTTCCATCACCATGGCTGAGAAGATTGGACCAGGGTTGAAGTCCTCGAGCATCAGGTCCAACTCTTCTCTTCCCCCCGAGCCCATCGATATCGTCCGCATCAAAGCAAGGTCTCGCAGAGTTCGCCTCAACGTTGGGGGGTTGAATCACGAGGTCTTATGGCGAACTCTGGACCGATTACCCAGGACTCGCCTCGGGAAACTTCGAGACTGCAACACCCACGACTCCCTGATGGAGGTGTGCGACGACTACAGCCTCAACGAGAACGAGTACTTCTTCGACCGCCACCCGGGAGCTTTCACCTCCATCCTGAACTTCTACCGCACGGGGAAACTGCACATGATGGAGGAGATGTGCGCCCTTTCCTTCGGCCAGGAGTTGGACTACTGGGGGATTGACGAGATCTACCTGGAGTCCTGCTGCCAGGCGCGATACCACCAGAAGAAGGAGCAGATGAACGAGGAGCTTCGCAGAGAGGCGGAGACGATGAGAGATCGAGAGGGCGAGATAGAGTTTGATAACACCTGCTGCCCCGACAAGAGGAAGAAACTCTGGGATCTCCTGGAGAAACCCAGCTCCTCGGTGGCTGCCAAGGTAAGACACCGAGACAGGAAGTGTGATCACGCGCCGCCCCCATCTCACATTCCCCGAGCCCGGATCATAACACATTACAAGCACACCTATTAAAGGCCTGTACTCCCACCTGTAAGAGATATCCATGGGTCCACTGTACGCTCATCTGAGGCCATCTGTCTGACTCTGTCTTCTTAATAGCAACAGTTGATGGATTAAAATAGAGAAAGCTGCAGTCTTCGGGTTCCTGTGTGTCGATGTAATAGCAGAAAGTAAATGTGAAATCCCGGTGAAGTAAAAAGATGAATAAGACTGCAGGAGTGATTTAGACTCCATTTGTTTTGACCAAAAGTTATTGGTTGTGTTAGTTGATGGATTAAAATAGAGAAAGCTGCAGTGTTTGGGTGCCTGTGTGTGTCGTAATAGCAGAGAATGAAGTAGATGTGAAATCACGGTGAAGTCAAATGGAATCACTGCAGGAGCTAGATTTAGACTCGATTTGTTTTGACAGAAGTTATTGGCTGTGTCAGCTTTCTTTGCCGGGATGAAATATGTCGATGTTCACCAGTTAAGCCTCTTTTCTCGTGCAGTGGAATTACATGTGAGTGTTGAGCTGTTTTCTCATGAAACGTGGACAATAACCGGGGGTTTTTTCTCTCACACGTAGTACACAACAGCAGATAGACTTACTGGAAATATGATTGGTTCAGATGAGGTGTGGTGCTTGGGCACAAAAGCCATGACACGGATTTCACCAGTTTTAAAGAACCGGTTGTTAATTTGGTTTTAAACAACAGTCTCTTTCTATTACTTGATTTAGCTGCAAGGATTTGGACAGAAGTTGTTGAATCTCCAGGTGTTTTTTTGTCTAAATGTCCCTTCTTCTTCAACCCCTGGATGTAACCCCTGCGGTAGAAACCTTATCAAAGACTTGCTTGCAGTGAATTCTCCGTACTCGTACATGCATAGATATTTTCCAGATTGCTTTGCATGAGTGTCAGTGACATGATTGGATGATGACGTGTTTTGTAGGTGCATCAATGAAAACTGTTGGTTCTGGTTTTGGTACATGACGTCTGGTCAGCATTGTCCAGTATGTCCTGGTGATGACATCTATATAACTCCTCCTCCTCCTCCTCCTCTTCCTCCTCCTCCTCTTCATCATCCCGACCCCCCCACTCCGAATCCTCAATTAGTGCGTCAACCTTTACGAAATCCAATCACTGGTAATTTAGCTTTCCTCTCCTCTCCAGTGTCCTGATCCCATCATCGATGCAGTGCAGGGATTATATTCCCAGTCAGAGGGTCATAAACACAGGGACCAGTGTGTGTGTGTGTGTGTGTGTG
>CALSBZ010037058.1:0-12406 GCA_943591055.1 Gobionotothen gibberifrons | reverse complement strand
TGAAAGCTATTTGCGTCCCTTTATGAAGCTGAAGGAATTTAGGAGCGTCACAACTGCACGCCACGGGACCCTGACCAAGCGTCGCTCCTGGACGATTATGGAGTGAGAGTGTGTTGGCTTTGGGGAATACAGAAGACTGGGAACGTTTTGGGGTGGGGAAGCGAATGCTCTCATTCGTGTTTCAGGGGCAAGACTGCTGAAATTGTCAGAGAGCCCATTATTGACAATGACAGGGCAGATAAAGGTCAAGACTCAGACTTCCCTGACCTTTCGAACGTACCCAGCTGCTACCGAGATCTCAAGGAGGTATTCAATAAAACTAAAGCGACATCCCTTCCTCCTCATCGCACCTATGACTGCGCCATCGATCTCCTGCCTGGGTCCCCCTTGCCTAAGGGAAGACTGTACTCTCTCTCAGCTCCAGAGAAAGAGTCTATGAGGGAGTACATAGACAGCTCTCTCAAAACGGGTCTCATCCGTCCTTCATCATCTCCCGCCGGAGCTGGTTTTTTCTTTGTTGAAAAGAAAGATGGATCCCTGAGACCCTGCATCGACTACAGCCCCCTAAACGACATAACCGTAAAGAACAGGTACCCCCTCCCACTGATGACCTCAGCGTTTGAACTGTTGAGGGGCTAGAGTTTTTTCAAAACTGGACCTACGTAACGCTTACCACTTGGTGAGGATACGGGAGGGGGGCGAGTGGAAGACTGGTTTTAACACTCCAAGCGGACATTATGAGTATCTGGTAATGCCTTTTGGTCTAACTAATGCACCTGCCGTTTTTCAGGCTCTCATAAATGATGTGTTGACGGAGTTTTTGAATATTTTTGTTTTTGTCTATCTTGATGATATCCTGATGTTTTCCCGTGATGAAGATTCACACGTTTCACATGTTCGCCAAGTGTTAAAGAAGTTGTTGGACAATCAACTTTATGTTAAGGCTGAAAAATGTGAGTTCCACATCAGTTCCACTTCATTTCTGGGTTTCATCCTGGGTCCTGACCAGATAATGATGGACCCTGCGAAAGTGAGCGCTGTGGCTGATTGGCCCACACCCTCTTCCAGGAAAAAAGTCCAACAGTTCCTTGGTTTTGCTAATTTCTACAGAAAGTTTGTTAGGAATTTTAGCTCTATTGCCACTCCTATGCATGCACTCACATCTCCTTCTGTTCAGTTTGTGTGGACCCCACAGGCAGACCAAGCTTTCCAGAAGTTAAAAAAAGTTTTCACAACAGCTCCAATACTTATCATCCCGGATTCTCAACGACAGTTCACGGTGGAGGTGGATGCCTCCAACGAGGGCATCGGGGCGGTCCTCTCACAGAGGGCAGAGAAAGACAGTAAGCTCCATCCATGTGCTTACCTTTCACGTAAGTTGTCTGCTGCTGAAAGAAACTACGATGTAGGCAACAGAGAGCTATTAGCCGTGAAGGTAGCACTGGATGAGTGGAGGCACTGGCTAGAAGGGGCAAAACAGCCATTTATTGTGTGGACAGACCACAAAAACTTGGAATACATACGCAAGGCTAAGAGGTTAAACTCCAGACAGGCACGATGGACCTTATTTTTCAATAGGTTTAACTTCACTCTCTCTTACCGCCCTGGCTCACAGAACGCCAAACCAGACGCGTTATCCAGGCTTTTTGACCCCAAGGCTCTTTCCAAGGAGACCGAATCCATCTTACCGCCCACTCAGGTGATAGGGGGGGTGACATGGCCAATTGAGGCTAAGGTTAATCGAGCGTTAGAGGGAAAAACTGTACCCAGTGGTGGCCCCCCTAACCGCCTCTTTGTTCCCCCATCTGTCCGCTCTGATGTGATTCACTGGGCTCACACATCTGTGTTAACATGTCATCCAGGTATCAGACGAACTATGTACATGATAAAACAAAGGTTTTGGTGGCCTAAAATGGAGAAGGAGGTTACTGAGTACGTGGCAGCCTGCACTACCTGTGCTCGGAATAAGACCTCTACCCAGTCTCCTATGGGTCTACTGCAACCTTTGTCCATTCCAAGCCGCCCATGGTCTGATATCTCGCTGGATTTTGTCACTGGACTACCACCCTCTGCAGGTAACACCACCATCTGCACTGTTGTTGACAGATTCACCAAAATGACTCACTTTATCCCCATGCCCAAATCTCCCTCTGCTAAAGAGACAGCAGAAGCGCTCTTGTATCATGTGTTCAGGCTGCACGGATTCCCTTGAGATGTGGTGTCAGACCGTGGGCCGCAGTTCGTTTCCCAGTTTTGGAAGGAGTTCTGCAGACTGATAGGAGCCACTCCCAGCCTCACATCTGGTTACCATCCACAGGCTAATGGTCAATCAGAGAGGGTCAACCAGGAACTGGAGACGTGTTTACGGTGTCTGGTGTCCCAGAATCCCACAACTTGGAGCAAGCAGCTGATATGGGTGGAGTATGCCCACAACACCCAACCTACAACTGCCACGGGTCTCTCCCCTTTTCACTGTGCCTATGGTTACCAACCTCCTCTGTTTCCAGAAGTAGAGAAGGAAGTGACTGTACCGTCAGCGCATGCCCTGGTGAGGCGGTGTCGCAGAGTCTGGGCAGGAGCTCGCCAGGTTCTCCTGAGGAGTGCTGCTCGCATGAAAAAGACAGCAGATCGACATCGTCGTCCGGCACCTGCCTACAAACACAAGGTTTGGCTATCGACAAGAGATCTGCCCCTGTGTGTGGCCTCCAGGAAGCTGGCTCCGAGGTTTGTGGGTCCGTTTCCCATAACCAAACGTATTAACCCGGTGGCTGTTCGCCTGCGCCTGCCCAGGTCCCTGAGAGTCCATCCTACCTTCCATGTTGCCAAAATCAAACCAGTTCGGGTGAGTCGTTTGGTTCCTCCATCCAAGCCCCCTCCTCCACCCCGGATGTTAGACGGCGGTCTGATATATGACGTCAAGAAACTGCTAGCAGTCAGGAAGAGAGGACGCGGCCGACAGTTCCTGGTAGACTGGAAAGGATACGGTCCAGAACATCGGTCGTGGGTACCAGCAAGTTTTGTTGTGGATCAGAAACTGATAAAGGACTTTTTCAGACTCAATCCACAGGACTCTGGGCCGTCCGGAGTCGGCCGTAGAGGGGGGGGGGTACTGTTGTGTCTCGTCAGATCTTTTAGTATTATTTCTCTGTGAGTCTATATTGTCAAGTCTGTGTCTGCCATTTCCTGTTTTACTTTGTCATTTCCCTTCTCATTTCAGGTAGTTCGACTCCTACCTTGTCAGCTTGTCCACTGACCTGATTACCTGCCCCGCCCTTATTGTTTGCACCTGTGGAGTCTCTTGCTTTTGTATATATTCTGTGTGTTCCCTGTGCTAAGTGCCAGATCGTTTTGAAACCTTGTGAAAGGATTACCTTGTTTATCACTACAGTGAAAACCCTTTTTTGGAAACATCTCTTGTCTGGAGTCGTGCATTTGGGTCCTATCCGTTTTTGTGTGTTTCAGTCGTAACATTACGATCTGGCCAGCAAACGGACTCAGCCGACTCTCAATCCCTGAGGGCAGCGCTCTGCTCTCAGGCTCAACGTCTGCGGCAGCAGGAGGAGGAAATGAAGGACATAAACCAGGGAGTTATGACCCTGACTAACAGCCAGAGTGAGTTTCGTGGCGCAGTTACAACGCAGATTAATCACCTGGCTGAACAGCTCCATAATGTACTCACTCGGTTGGATAGTGTGCCCGCCGCTCCTTCCGACGTGGCTGCCCCAGCTCCGGAGCCTGGTAACTGCAGTCCTTTTCTAACGCAGTGTGACCTACATTTTACCTGCCAGCCTGCTGCTTTCCCCGGTGATCTAGCCAAGGTGGCGTTTATTGTGTCCCACCTCTCGGGAAGAGCGGAAGCCTGGGCTACGGCGGAGTGGGCACGGAAGTCTCCGGTGTGTAATTCTCTCCAAATATACACTGAAACTATAAAAAAAATCTTTGACCGAACCACACCGGGGAGAGAAGCTGCCAGAGCTCTGACACAGATCTCCCAGCAGAATCAGAGTGTGTCTGACTACGCCATTGACTTTCGTACTTTGGCCACGGACAGTGGTTGGAATGAAGACGCACTTTATGATATGTTTTTCAGCGGACTCAGTGACTGTGTGCGGGATCTTCTTGTTCCCCTTGATCTTCCGCCGGATTTGGATAGTATGATCGCCTTGGCTATACGCACAGACACTCGGCTGCAAGAGCGACGGAGGGAGAAAGCCAGGAAAGCGTCACCTCCTGCACGATCTCCACTACGACCCGGATTTCGGACCCACAATCCCTCCGCTACCGTGAAACCTCCTTGGGCAACACAGTCTCACTCCATAATCGTCCAGGAGCGACGCTTGGTCAGGGTCCCGTGGCGTGCAGTTGTGACGCTCCTAAATTCCTTCAGCTTCATAAAGGGACGCAAATAGCTTTCAACTGATTGCAATGTATTCACATCTGCGGCGGGATTTGACGCTCATGGAATCACGGCATTCATTTGTGTCGGCTGACTCTGGGCTGCCCTTAAAGGCAATGTGAGCGCCCGTTCCCATTGGATAACAGAGAATTGCACACCAGGAAGTAAGTATTCTCCTTACTGTCAATTGATTTGACAGTGATATCTCCACTACTCATCAACTCAAAAACACCAGATTATCCTTGTTGATTAAACAACATTGATAGGTTCTTGTTGCCCCCAGCTGGTCGAAACAAAGGCTATATTAATGTATTAAATCGATGTTAATCCAGGTGGATGTGGAATTAACGGACGTGCCGTTGTCTGATTGCGTTGCCAGGCAACAGCTTCGGTTCATGTTCATTTACAAACTCTTCAACTACAACCGTAGTTATATTTAAAAATATGTTAGAAGGCCTCACGAAATACTTTAATGTAAATTGAAATTGAAATGTGAAGGAATGTGTGTACAAAATACATCCTTACGAAATACGAAACCGGAAACAAACGGAGGCAAGAATCTCAGATCGATTTAGCCGCATAGCACGCTGGGATTTGGTGTTTGTAAAATGTGAAATCCGAAAACATATTTTAAAAATAAAATAATACATTATTCTGAGTGTGCTTGCTTTTCTCTTGGAAAGTCTTCACATAACGGCCTTGTAATACACGGTTCGGCTGCATTAAATATGAAATATCTGCCGTAGTTGTATATTTATAGAGCCCTGATGAGAAACATGAGGCCTTTGCAGAGACAAACAGGAGGAAATGCCGCCAAACTGAAAACGTGACATGGATCCTAAATATATCAGCAGTTAAACAACATCTTACATTTATTTTTCACACAATACGCCTCCTTGCAGTATCAACAATAATTCGGCTGACTTTTATATTTGATCCAATTGATAGATTGACTGTATTTACACCATAACGGTGCACAGCTGATAGACGGGCACCTAGTGGTTAAAGCGCGTTATTGCATTTCACATTTCTTATACTATCTACATACATCTTATAAGAGTATACTACATGTATAATATCAGTTAAAATAAGTGCTTAAACATAGTTAACATTGCTATGTTTAAGCACTTGTTTAAGCAGATCATGTAAGTGTATTTTAAGTGTACTATATATTAATTTATTGAGCTGTACTTAAATCAGGTTTTTAAATGGTTTGACTGATAGAGATCATGCAATGTCATTATTTGTTTATTGATTGTTATGAACCTGCCTGAGGACCACAGATGGAAATGAGCTATTAGCTATAATCTGGCATATTGCATCTCTTCTCTTTGCTGAGATGAATGTTTTTGTATGCATGGTCCTTCTATAAATAAATACAAATACACCGTAGTTGTGTATACTATGATATGTCAATAAACCTTAGAACATCTTGAAATCTTGAAAGGGATGTGCAAAATAGTCATTATATACAGTCTTTAATTAACTATTAGTAGAGAATAACGAGTAATGAATATGCTTTATAGGGATCTGCAGATACATTTGTTGTCTTCTCAAGCACCCACTACCAAATATCTCGACTGATTGTTGGCACTTCACAATCACCTTCACTGAATTTTACTCAGGTGTAACTAAAGTCTGATTTAAGGGTTGTTTATATTTCACATCATTAATCTAAATCTGTAAAGTAACTAAAAATAAATGTAGTAAAAATACCAGGTTAACCTTAAAGAAAGCCCTCAGGATTATAAAAGACCCCCATCACCCCAGCCACAAACTGTTCTGTCTGCTGCCGTCTGGCATTTCATGGACTAAAACCACCAGACTCAGGGACAGCTTCATCCCACAGGCCAGAAGACTATTAAACACCTGAACTTTGAAACAACATCCATAACATTAATCTGGCTGCTACTTAGAAATGATTAGTCTAATATATCTTATTCCAATCACTTGTAGACTCGTATTGCACTATTTAACTTTTTACTATTTTTCTTTTTGAATTTACTTGCACTATTTCTTCTGTGTATCTGTTTTATTGTGTTGCACTGTTGGAGGAGCCTGTGACCTAAGGGGTCTTCTTGTTGAAGAAATACATTTATGTACATTAATGTATTTCAGAAATGAAATACATTAAGAAAAAGGCATTTTAAACAGTAATTAAAAAGCAACACAATCTACCTGCATTGCATTACTCTAAACGTGTAATAACGTGCTTTAACCAGTAGGTGGTTTGGGTTGAAAACCTGTCAAGTTTACAGTGTTAACAAAATAAAATATACTGCTGTTTCTGGTTTAGTTTACGACGGATATATTTAGTTATATTTAGTTAAAAACCCACAGCAACACAGAAAAGTGTTAGTGAGGACTCGAGCAGCAGCGTTCTGAATCAGCTGAAGCTTTCTAATAGATTTTTTAGTTAGACCTGTGAAAACACCATTACAGTAGTCCAGTCTACTGAAGATAAAAGCATGGACAAGTTTTTCCAAATCCTGCTGTGACATTAGTCTTTTAATCCTAGATATGTTCTTTAGGTGATAGTAGGCTGATTTAGTAACTGTTTTAATGTGACTGTTGAAACTCAGGTCAGAGTCCATGACTACACCTAGATTTCTGGCTTTATCTGTTGTTTTGAACATTACAGACTGAAGCTCAGCGCTAACTTTTATACGTTCTGCCTTGGCTCCAAAAACCATTACCTCAGTTTTATCTTTGTTTAATCGGAGAAAGTTCTGACACATCCAGTCATTGATTTGTTCAATGCACTTACTCAGTGTTTGAATTGGAGCATAGTCTCCTGGTGAAATGGTTACGTAAATGTGTGTGTCATCTGCATAGCTATGGTAACTTATTTTGTTGTTCTTCATTATCTGAGCCAGTGGTAGCATGTAGACGTTAAAGAGAAGAGGCCCCAAGATGGAGCCTTGAGGAACCCCACATGTCATATTTGTCAACTCGGATGTGTATTTACCTATAGAAACAAAGTTGTTTCTGTCCTTTAAGTAGGATTCAAACCTGTTGTTTCCGAAAGTCCCACCCAGTTTTCCAGTCGGTCTAGTAATATGTTGTGTCAAACGCAGCACTGAGATCTAATAATACTAACACTGAAGTTCTGCCACTGTCTGTGTTTAAGTGAATGTCATTGAAGACCTTTACAAGAGCAGTCTCAGTGCTGTGGTTTGGACGAAATCCTGACTGGAACACATCCAAACAGTTATTTAAATGCAAGAAGTTACTCAACTGTTGAAAAACTACTTTTTCAATGATTTTACCTAGAAATGGCAGGTTTGATATGGGCCTGTAATTGTTCATTACTGAAGCATCTAGATTATTCTTTTTTAAGAGCGGTTTAATGACTGCAGTTTTCAGGGCCTGTGGAAAAACACCTGAGTGAAGAGATTTGTTTACTATATGAAGTAGATCTGAGGCCATGCAAGGAAAAACATCTTTGAAAAATCCTGTTGGAATAATATCAAGGCAGCAGGAGGAGGATTTCAGAAGTTTAATAATGTCCTCTAGGTTTTTATCATTAATCTGATGGAATTGTGTCATGATCTCTGAATTGATATTAGGTGGACATAGGGACAACACATTTGCTGTACCTGATACAGAGTTACTGACTGCTTGTCTGATTTTCAGAATTTTGTCAGTGAAGAAGGAGGCAAAATCATTGCACGCCCTGGTGGATAGAAATTCAGAGGCTACTGACACTGGGGGGTTAGTTAGTCTGTCGACAGTAGCGAACAAGGCACGTGCGTTGTTTTTGTTTTTGGTAATGATGTCAGAGAAGAAAGACTGTCGTGCGTTTTTCAATTCCAAATTATAAAGGCCAAGTCTCTCTTTATAGATTTCAAAGTGAACCTGGAGATTAGTTTTTCACCACCTGCGTTCAGCTTTTCGACATTCTCTTTTTTCTGTTTTCACGGTCATGGCCTTTCTCCATGGAGATATTTTCTTCCCAGTCACTTCCTTTACCTTAGTTGGAGCAATGGCATCTATAACATTTTAAATTTTTGAATTAAAATGATCTACTAGCTCATTTACTGAGATGTTAGCAGGGGCAAGTGTGGAAGAAAAATTCTGAGTAAACATTTCCCTGTAGATAAATAAAAAATTCTGAGTAAACATTTCCCTGTAGATAAATAAAGAACTACGACTGATGTGTAATATTTAATGCAGCCGAACCATTTATTACAATGCATTCATGTGATGACTTTCAAATAGTAAAGCAAGCACTGCTGAATAAAGTATGATTTTATCTTTTACGAAACGTTTTTTTTCATATGGAATGCAGTTGGAGGTCAACCAATCACAGAGCTTGAGAACTAATCACGGGGTTTGTCAAACAGAGCACATGGTGTAGTCCTAAACGATAGCTGGGGATTCTGGGTAGTGTAGTGTCTTCTGCCATCCTAAACTCCGGAAAAATATGGATGCTCACATTGCCTTTAAGGGCAGCCGATACAAATGAATGCCGTGCTTCCATGAGCGTCAAATCCTGCCGCAGATGGGAATACATTGCAATCCGCTGAAAGCTATTTGCGTCCCTTTATGAAGCTGAAGGAATTTAGGAGCGTCACAACTGCACGCCACGGGACCCTGACCAAGCGTCGCTCCTGGACGATTATGGAGTGAGAGTGTGTTGGCTTTGGGGAATACAGAAGACTGGGAACGTTTTGGGGTGGGGAAGCGAATGCTCTCATTCGTGTTTCAGGGGCAAGACTGCTGAAATTGTCAGAGAGCCCATTATTGACAATGACAGGGCAGATAAAGGTCAAGACTCAGACTTCCCTGACCTTTCGAACGTACCCAGCTGCTACCGAGATCTCAAGGAGGTATTCAATAAAACTAAAGCGACATCCCTTCCTCCTCATCGCACCTATGACTGCGCCATCGATCTCCTGCCTGGGTCCCCCTTGCCTAAGGGAAGACTGTACTCTCTCTCAGCTCCAGAGAAAGAGTCTATGAGGGAGTACATAGACAGCTCTCTCAAAACGGGTCTCATCCGTCCTTCATCATCTCCCGCCGGAGCTGGTTTTTTCTTTGTTGAAAAGAAAGATGGATCCCTGAGACCCTGCATCGACTACAGCCCCCTAAACGACATAACCGTAAAGAACAGGTACCCCCTCCCACTGATGACCTCAGCGTTTGAACTGTTGAGGGGCTAGAGTTTTTTCAAAACTGGACCTACGTAACGCTTACCACTTGGTGAGGATACGGGAGGGGGGCGAGTGGAAGACTGGTTTTAACACTCCAAGCGGACATTATGAGTATCTGGTAATGCCTTTTGGTCTAACTAATGCACCTGCCGTTTTTCAGGCTCTCATAAATGATGTGTTGACGGAGTTTTTGAATATTTTTGTTTTTGTCTATCTTGATGATATCCTGATGTTTTCCCGTGATGAAGATTCACACGTTTCACATGTTCGCCAAGTGTTAAAGAAGTTGTTGGACAATCAACTTTATGTTAAGGCTGAAAAATGTGAGTTCCACATCAGTTCCACTTCATTTCTGGGTTTCATCCTGGGTCCTGACCAGATAATGATGGACCCTGCGAAAGTGAGCGCTGTGGCTGATTGGCCCACACCCTCTTCCAGGAAAAAAGTCCAACAGTTCCTTGGTTTTGCTAATTTCTACAGAAAGTTTGTTAGGAATTTTAGCTCTATTGCCACTCCTATGCATGCACTCACATCTCCTTCTGTTCAGTTTGTGTGGACCCCACAGGCAGACCAAGCTTTCCAGAAGTTAAAAAAAGTTTTCACAACAGCTCCAATACTTATCATCCCGGATTCTCAACGACAGTTCACGGTGGAGGTGGATGCCTCCAACGAGGGCATCGGGGCGGTCCTCTCACAGAGGGCAGAGAAAGACAGTAAGCTCCATCCATGTGCTTACCTTTCACGTAAGTTGTCTGCTGCTGAAAGAAACTACGATGTAGGCAACAGAGAGCTATTAGCCGTGAAGGTAGCACTGGATGAGTGGAGGCACTGGCTAGAAGGGGCAAAACAGCCATTTATTGTGTGGACAGACCACAAAAACTTGGAATACATACGCAAGGCTAAGAGGTTAAACTCCAGACAGGCACGATGGACCTTATTTTTCAATAGGTTTAACTTCACTCTCTCTTACCGCCCTGGCTCACAGAACGCCAAACCAGACGCGTTATCCAGGCTTTTTGACCCCAAGGCTCTTTCCAAGGAGACCGAATCCATCTTACCGCCCACTCAGGTGATAGGGGGGGTGACATGGCCAATTGAGGCTAAGGTTAATCGAGCGTTAGAGGGAAAAACTGTACCCAGTGGTGGCCCCCCTAACCGCCTCTTTGTTCCCCCATCTGTCCGCTCTGATGTGATTCACTGGGCTCACACATCTGTGTTAACATGTCATCCAGGTATCAGACGAACTATGTACATGATAAAACAAAGGTTTTGGTGGCCTAAAATGGAGAAGGAGGTTACTGAGTACGTGGCAGCCTGCACTACCTGTGCTCGGAATAAGACCTCTACCCAGTCTCCTATGGGTCTACTGCAACCTTTGTCCATTCCAAGCCGCCCATGGTCTGATATCTCGCTGGATTTTGTCACTGGACTACCACCCTCTGCAGGTAACACCACCATCTGCACTGTTGTTGACAGATTCACCAAAATGACTCACTTTATCCCCATGCCCAAATCTCCCTCTGCTAAAGAGACAGCAGAAGCGCTCTTGTATCATGTGTTCAGGCTGCACGGATTCCCTTGAGATGTGGTGTCAGACCGTGGGCCGCAGTTCGTTTCCCAGTTTTGGAAGGAGTTCTGCAGACTGATAGGAGCCACTCCCAGCCTCACATCTGGTTACCATCCACAGGCTAATGGTCAATCAGAGAGGGTCAACCAGGAACTGGAGACGTGTTTACGGTGTCTGGTGTCCCAGAATCCCACAACTTGGAGCAAGCAGCTGATATGGGTGGAGTATGCCCACAACACCCAACCTACAACTGCCACGGGTCTCTCCCCTTTTCACTGTGCCTATGGTTACCAACCTCCTCTGTTTCCAGAAGTAGAGAAGGAAGTGACTGTACCGTCAGCGCATGCCCTGGTGAGGCGGTGTCGCAGAGTCTGGGCAGGAGCTCGCCAGGTTCTCCTGAGGAGTGCTGCTCGCATGAAAAAGACAGCAGATCGACATCGTCGTCCGGCACCTGCCTACAAACACAAGGTTTGGCTATCGACAAGAGATCTGCCCCTGTGTGTGGCCTCCAGGAAGCTGGCTCCGAGGTTTGTGGGTCCGTTTCCCATAACCAAACGTATTAACCCGGTGGCTGTTCGCCTGCGCCTGCCCAGGTCCCTGAGAGTCCATCCTACCTTCCATGTTGCCAAAATCAAACCAGTTCGGGTGAGTCGTTTGGTTCCTCCATCCAAGCCCCCTCCTCCACCCCGGATGTTAGACGGCGGTCTGATATATGACGTCAAGAAACTGCTAGCAGTCAGGAAGAGAGGACGCGGCCGACAGTTCCTGGTAGACTGGAAAGGATACGGTCCAGAACATCGGTCGTGGGTACCAGCAAGTTTTGTTGTGGATCAGAAACTGATAAAGGACTTTTTCAGACTCAATCCACAGGACTCTGGGCCGTCCGGAGTCGGCCGTAGAGGGGGGGGGGTACTGTTGTGTCTCGTCAGATCTTTTAGTATTATTTCTCTGTGAGTCTATATTGTCAAGTCTGTGTCTGCCATTTCCTGTTTTACTTTGTCATTTCCCTTCTCATTTCAGGTAGTTCGACTCCTACCTTGTCAGCTTGTCCACTGACCTGATTACCTGCCCCGCCCTTATTGTTTGCACCTGTGGAGTCTCTTGCTTTTGTATATATTCTGTGTGTTCCCTGTGCTAAGTGCCAGATCGTTTTGAAACCTTGTGAAAGGATTACCTTGTTTATCACTACAGTGAAAACCCTTTTTTGGAAACATCTCTTGTCTGGAGTCGTGCATTTGGGTCCTATCCGTTTTTGTGTGTTTCAGTCGTAACATTACGATCTGGCCA